>CM029013.1:54325516-54456094 GCA_016801055.1 Panax notoginseng | reverse complement strand
TGAGGATATTCCAAAGACTGCCTTCAGAACTCGGTACGGGCATTATGAATTCTTAGTAATGTCTTTTGGATTGACTAATGCTCCTGCTGCCTTCATGGATATGATGAACCGTGTAATTCAAAGAATATTTGGATCAGTTCGTTGTTGTCTTTATTGATGACATCCTCAATCTATTCCAAAAGCCGTGAAGATCATGAGCCCATTTGAAGCTGTACTGCAAAGGCTTCGTGAAAACAAGCTATATGCCAAACTGAAGAAATACGAGTTCTGGCTTGAGGAAGTAGCATTCCTTGGGCACGTGGTGTCAAAACATGGAGTATCTGTCGACCCGGCGAAGATTGAAGCCATACAAAGTTGGGAGTAACCGAAGTCGGTAACCGAAGTACGTAGCTTTCTGGGCTTAGCTGGTTATTATCGGAGATTTGTGGAAGGATTTTCTCGAATCGCTACTCCGTTAACTCAGCTGACTCGGAAAGATACAAAATTCGTATGGAGTGAGGAATGCGAGAAGAGTTTCCAAGAACTCAAGAGGAGACTCATTTCGGCACCTGTTTTGACAATACCATCTGGTTCGGATGGATTTGTTATCTACAGCGATGCTTCAGGCAAAGGGTTAGATGTGTTCTCATGCAACATGGGAAAGTCATAGCCTATGCCTCACGACAACTCAAAGAATATGAGAGGAATTATCCTACTCATGATTTGGAGTTGGCAGCAGTCGTTTTTTTGCGTTGAAGATCTGGAGACACTACCTGTATGGGGAGAAAGTGGAGATCTATACAGATCATAAAAGCCTCAAATATTTCTTCACCCAAAAGGAACTCAACATGCGGCAACGACGTTGGCTTGAGCTGTTGAAAGATTACGATCATACCATCCAATACCATCCTGGAAAAGCAAACGTAGTAGCTGACGCATTGAGTAGAAGATCATATGCGGGTACGAGTGCAATGTTTTTAACACAAAGGCCCATTTTGTATGACTTGCAAAGGATGGAGATAGAGATGAAGGCTCCAAGTACCCACATGATGATATCAAATATACGAGTAGAACCGACTTTAATCGATAAAGTTAAAGCTGCTCAAGCTACGGATATAGAGCTGATGCGTATGAAGAAGAAAGTGCAAGAAGGTGCTATTCCAGAAGCAAGAATCGATGAAGAAGGAATACTTCGAGTCAACTCCAGACTTTGTGTTCCTAACGATTTTGACTTGAAGCATAGAATAATGATGGAGGCACACAACACACCGTTTGCAATCCATCCTGGGAGTACCAAAATGTATCACGATCTTCGACATACATTTTGGTGGAGCAATATGAAAAGAGAGATCGCGGAGTTTATCTCGAGATGTTTAACTTGTCAACGTGTAAAAGCGGAGCATCAAGTACCAAAGGGTCCATTGCAACCACTTGAGATTCCGAAATGGAAGTGGGAACACATTACTATGGATTTTGTTACAGGTCTTCCCAAGGTTTCTCAAGGCATAGATGCGATTTGGGTTATTGTTGATAGATTAACCAAGTCCGCTCATTTCTTGCCGATACGTGAGACTTATTCCCTTGAACGTCTTGCTAGTATGTACGTGAACGAGATTGTGAGATTGCATGGCATGCCAGTATCCATAGTTTCGGATCGTGACCCAAGATTCACTTCACGATTTTGGGTTAGCTTGCAGAAAGCTATGGGCACGGATTTACGATTCAGTTCAGCATACCATCCTCAAACGGACGGACAATCAGAGAGGACTATTCAAACTCTTGAAGATCTATTAAGACTTTGTGTCTTAGATCTCAAAGGGAGTTGGGATAAGTACCTACCATTGGTGAAATTCTCCTACAACAACAGTTATCAGGCGAGCATAGGTATGGCTCCATTTGAGGCGTTGTATGGAAGAAAATGTCGTTCTCCAGTATGCTGGGACGAGGTGGGTGAAGCAACATTGTTGGGACCAGAATTGGTACGCATTACTACAGAGAAGATCCAAACGATTCGACAACGTATACAAACGGCACAGGATCGACAAAAGAGTTATGCGGATCTTCATCGGAAGGACGTGGAATTTAATATTGGGGATCATGTATTGTTACGTGTTGCACCATGGAAGGGAGTTACAAGATTTGGGAAGAGAGGAAAGCTCAATCCAAGATTTGTTGGTCCATTTGAGATTCTTGAGCGAATAGGAAATGTGGCATATAGACTCGCATTACCTCCAAGCATGTCTCGTGTTCATAATGTTTTTCACATATCTATGCTTCGTAAATATGTTAAAGACCCGAACCACATTATTGAGTTAGAACCAGACGAGATAGCTGAAGATTTAACGTACGAGGAGGTACCTGTTAAGATCTTGGATAGGAAAGAGCATGTCCTACGCACGAAGGTTATACCACAAGTTAAGGTTTTGTGGAGAAACCATGCTATTGAAGAAATGACCTGGGAGTTGGAATCAGAAATGAAAGCGAGGTATCCTCACCTTTTTGAAACATCAGGTACGTACGTCAATTTCGAGGACGAAATTTCATAAGGAGGGGAGGTTGTAAGACCCCAACTTATTAATGAATAAAATCAAATTTTCTCTAAATATTATTGTGAATAATAAGGGGTTAATTTGATATAATACTTTGGTTATGGGTGAAATGTGCAAATTTTGCAAAATAAGCAAGTGGTTATAAAATATTTATTTTTGGTCGGTGAATATTCGGTTGGTCGTGGAATATTCTTGCTGTCGGGGAATATTCGTACGACGACGCAGCCTTGTGTGGGCCCCATAACGGAAAGCGATTGGATGAAAAAAACGACAAGTATAAGTTGTTTATAAATAACGGCGTAGTTGTTACCGTTAATACTGTTGGAATACCCGGTGGTTAAAATACAGTAGCACACGGTATTGCACCAATTATTGATTCTTACGTAAGAAGGCACTACTCAATAATTGTTACAGTAGTTATTATTCAATATTTTATTTTATTGATTCAATAATTGCTGCGTTGATATTTTATATTATTGTTGTTTCAATAATTGTTGCTGCACAGTATTTTCATTTATCAGATCAATAATTCATATTATTTGAATAATATTATTAGATAACATTATTGGCAATGTCTAGAAAGTTCTGTCTAAGGAGAGGTTTGGTCATCTAATTGCGCGCCAGTAAGGAGAAATCCTTATTGGAAAGCCCCCTCTTTCCTGGGAACGGCCTGGTTGTCATAAATGTGATTCTGTAATATTATTTGTGAATAATTAATTATTGATTCATATGATAAGGAAATATTTATTTTATGTGGATATAAATGAGGGATATATTTTTGTGGTTAAAAATGAAGGAGTTAATGTTGAGGTTTTTGTCAGTATTTTTGTCGGAATGGAGGTATTAAAAAATCAGGATTTTTGAGATATTTTGCGGGGTTTTATAATTTTTAATCCGACCGTTGGATCGTGGTAATTTTTGGATATGTTATACATATATAAGTTGAGTATATGTCCACAAATTTTGAACCGTTAAAAATGAACGTATGATTTATTACGAATTTTACAAGATGACTGGTTCAGAAATTGTTGAATTTTCGGAGTTTATCATTTTGATGGAAAATTCTAGAATTGGTGGGCCCCACTTGTGGTTGGTGAAGAAATGTGCTGAATTATATTTCAAATGTGGTGGGTGGGAATAGTAGCAGGTAAAGCCATCAGGTTGCAGGTCAAACCTACCAAAATTTTCCTATAAATAGAGGGCTAAGTTAGAATTGAAAATCACACCAGAAACAAGTTTTCTCTCTTTCTCTCTCTAGATTATTGAGTGTATTTTGTGAGTATTTAGATACTTTGAGAGTTTCTATTCATCAGAGCAAGTTTCTTTCAGCCTTATACCGGTATTCCGACCAGAAGTACTGATATTTTGAGGTAAGGGATATTATTTTCTTCTTAAATGATATTATTTTCTTCAATATCATTATGCTGAAATATTGATATGAGTTTTTATCAAATTTGGAACTTTTTGTGCCGGGGTTACTATTCACGTATACGGTACTATTCACGTATACGGCACTATTCACGAATACGGCACTATTCACCGAAAAATAAAATTTTCTCTTTTTGTCCAAGATGTCTATTATGGTTACTATCTTTGATTGTATCCATGTTTTGATCTTTATTTTTGAATTCTGCTTCACAATTGATTATTATGAAGTATTATTGATCTTGGATAAACTGTTATACGAATCCCTACTATTTGTTCTTCTGTCTCATTGGATTCAATATCTTTAAGATATTTTTCATCATCCTCAGTCCTAAATGATGATATTACTGAATATCTTTGGCCTGTAGTGCAAAGATGTATAATTACTTGATGAATATCTTTGGCCTGTAGTGCAAAGATGAACAGGTGTTGAGATGAACATGACCGACTGATGATACAAATGAATATCTTTGGCCTGTAGTGCAAAGATGAATATTTGGTTAAAGATGATTATTAATTGATGTTACAGGGATAAAATATTGATGATGGACTTTTAAATCTTAGAAGATAGTAGAATTCTTTCTCTACTTGACTCTTCTAATGGTTTGTTATTTCCGCTGCAGTTGTTGATCTAAAACTTGTTGTCGATTATATTTTATAGATTTTTCCCTGTTGAAGACTAACGATAATTTGTTGTATATTATCTTAGTCATAATATTCTTTACTGGGCTAGTTGAGCTCACCCTTTTCCTTTTTGTTCCATTTTTCTTCTCAGGAGGTGAGAACATAGCAGGATCTAGTCGGGGTATGGAGTGATGGTTCTAGAAAGATGTATTAGCAGTCCTCACTATTTCTGTAAAATAGTGTTTGAATAATTGTAATGAGGATTTATTTGAGTGTGGATATTGTCTAGAAGACAATATTTGTATTTAAACTCACAGTATGTGTTGTCGTATTTTGCACGACAATTGTATTATTGAAGTTGTAGTTTGCTTTCTGTACCATGTATTTGGCGACTCAGAATGGGTGTTGTATACCTATTCTGGGGCGTCACATATACCTATTTTGGGGGCGTCACACATTGCTATAGACGGTTCGTTCCCTCCAGTTCGTTAGAGAGAGCCCGACTATATATATAATATATATATATATATATATATTATATATATATATATATATATATATATAGTGCTAATCCATGGCAACCGGTTGCCCAGATTACTATTCCAACAACCAAGTTGTCAACCATAGATCAATTAAATAGAAGGTAGAGATCGAAATTAATATAACCTAGCCACTACATGTTGTAGCGGTTTCTATTTTAATAAAAGTCAAATTAATTTGCTAACGTGGGCCCATATTGTCAGATAGCCATTTAAAAATGAATTTTTTTTTATATACCATCCGCTACAGCTTGTAACGGCTTTGTCATATTATTTTTTGGGTCCTTAACATAAGTATACAACATTTAGAAAGTAATTACACTATTAGTGCACTCATAAAAAATTTATATAATTAATACACTTTCTATATTTATTTACAATATTAGTGCAATTAAGATTCCTTAATTTAGGGAATTAGTATAGGATTCAATTCATAATAATAAGAAAGCCTAAAATCAAGGAGAAATAACTACCATAATTAATAATTCAAATTCAAATATCTTATATCTAACAAACAAAACAAATTCAAATTCAAAAATAATAATTAAAATTCAAATATTCAAAGTTTGGCAACGTCATCTTCATCCTCCCCTTCACCCCCGCTTCATCACCATAGACGCCGGCCATCTTCCTCCGCTTCACCATGGACGCCGGTCATCTTCCTCTGCTTCACCATGGACGCCGTAGCTTTAACACCATGGACGCCGGCCACAACTGCCATTATAACGAAGGTTGATTTAACCAAAAATTAAAAGGAGAAAAAGATAAATTTTAGTGCAGTTGGTATCTAAATATTTATACAAAGGTAACCATTTTAGTTTTTGTGGGTAACCAAGAGAAATTTCAGTGCAGTTGGTAACCAAAACTTTCAAAGGTAACAATTTTAATTTTTGTTGGTTACATTTGTATTAAGGTTTGGCTACCAACTGCACTATGAAAAAAAAAATCTATAATAAATTTTTTATAATTAATAGGTAACCCAATAAAACTGAATTGGTTACCTTTGTATTAAGGTTTGGCTACCAACTGCTTTATAAAAAAAATCTACAATAGATTTTTTTTAATTAATTGGTAACCCAATAAAACTGAATTGGTTACATTTGTATAAAGTGTTAGCTACCAACTGCACTACTAAAAAAAACTATAAAAGATTTTTTTTAAAAATAAATTAGAAACCTAATAACACTAAATTGGTTATCTTAGTATGAATGTTTGACTACCAACTGTACTATAAAAAAACGCAGCAACTGTACTATGAAAAAATTACAGATGGAGACTCTAATCAATGTTTTCCATGGAACTTGAAAAATACCAAATCAGCAACGAAGAAGAACACCATGCCGGCGACAGATCACCAAACCTTCATCTTTCTCTATCTCACTATCCATCTTCTCTCTCTACATTTATGTCTTTCTCTCTTTAAACTACAATATTCAGACAAAAACTAAGAGAGAGATTGGGTAGGCGGGGCTGTTACTGCATCTGAACTCGTACTCCCCAGGCGGGGGCGTTGAAGGAGAGGTGGTGGTTGTGGCGGCGGTGAGAGGCGTTGGCCCAGAGATGGTGGTGGTGGAACATAAGGTTGTGAAGGGTTTTGCCGACGATTTTGCCACGTTTCATCATCATGTTGAGATCAAGCATGAATTTTCTCTTGGATATGCCTTTCCTTATCATGAAGAACAATACACGTACTATACTCCATATCTTTTTTACTGCAACCGGTAGATTTGGTTCCATTTTAATTTGATAGATATATATTCGATATAGCTAGGTAGGTAGGTAATTAAAAAGATTGAGAGAAGGAATAATTACTTAGAGATGATTTTTTAATATGTAGATATATTAATTACTTAATTTAATTAGTAAATTAATACTAATCTTCTAAATTAAGGAATCCTAATTGAATACTAATTCCCTAAATTAAGGAATTTTAATTGCACTAATATTGTAAATAAATATGAAAGTGTATTAATTGTGTAAATATTTTATGAGTGCACTATTGTTGTAATTATTTTTAAAAATGTAATAGAATATGTAATTGATCCTTATTTTTTTTATAACGTGGGCCCATATTGTTAGATAGCCATTTAAAAAATGAATTTATTTTTTTATATACCAGCCGCTACAGCTTGTTAGGACTGAGCAAAAAATAGATATAACCGAATTACTGAACCGAACCGAAATAATTTAACCAAAATTTTGTGATAATTCGGTTATTTTTAACAATTCGGTTAAATCTGAAATAATTTACGGTGTACGGTTAGTTAATACGGGTTTCAATTTTGGATTATTCAGCCTAACCGAATAATCGAATAAAAAGTTAAACTTATACTTATCTCAAATTAATTCATTTCTTAGTCTCCACTCACTCATTCCTCATGGCCTCGAGCTCGACAGTCTACTGCATCAATAATAGAAAACCCACAAGTCCAACAACCCCACACCAGTGAGCAACATTGTAAGACCCCAATTTTTATAAATAAAGATGAATTTTTTATAAATATCATTTTTGAATATTATGGAGTTAATTTGATATAATGTTATAGTTATGGGTAATATTTATAATTTTTGCAAAGTACGCAAGCTGTTATATAATATTCGATTGGTCGGGGAATATTCGTTTTAACAGGTAATATTCGTACAACGGCACAATCATTGGTGGACCCCACAACGAAATTATTGTCGGATTGAGAAAACGACAAAAATATTTTATTAAAAATAACGGCGGAAGTTTTACCATTGATACTGTTAAACTACTCGGTATTAAAAGTACAGTAATACGTGTGGTTGCATAGTAGCACACGGTATTGATTATTAATGCTTATGTGAGAAGTCACTCAGTTTGATTCAATTATTGTCAGTTAATAATATGAATTATTTAGCGATAATAAAATTTTGTTTTATTCGTATTATTAACGTAATAAAACAGAAATATCTTTTTATATAAAACAGAATACTTTATTAAAGTTATTCTATAAATAGAATATATTATATTTTATTTAAAAGATTTTTCTTTAAATATGGACCGTCAGATTAAAGTAATCAATCTGGACCGTTCATGGATTAGTTACTATGCATTCCATTTTTCTATAAATAGCAGCTCATTCCTTCATTATTTCTTACGAATTCACTGAACTCTAGAGAGAGAAACTATAGAGAGAAACTATAGAGAGAGAGAAGAAAAGTATTCTGCTACTTAACTACTTCCTTATTTCAGTTCTTCTTTAAAACAGTAAGGGGTGTTATTCTTTCTTATTCATGAAGAGAACTGTTGTTATTCCATTTCTTATTATTCTGTTGGAATAACCTGTATACGCGGTCTACCCTATACTTGGTGACATTCTTCTATTATTCTGTTGAAACATCCTGTCTGTGTGTTTTACACCGAACCTGGTTCTGTCTTTATTATTATTCTGTTGGAACATCCTGTCTATGTGTTTTACACCGGACCTGGTTCCGTCTTTATTATTATTCTGTTGGAATATCCTGTCTGTGCGGTTTTCGCCGGACCTGGTTTCATTATTTATTATTCTGTTGGAATAACCTGTCTGTGCGGTCTATCGTATGCATGGTGATTTCTTTTATTATTCCATTCTTTATTATACTCAGTTGGTTAAGTTTTGACTTCTATACTCTATGAAATTTATGGAATATCCTTGATAATTGCTTTTCATCCAGTATCTTTTTATGAAAATATTCTTCTAAGCATTCTTGAATTTTACTCCACAAAGCAGTATCATGTTGACAATTTGGACGTTGTTAATTCATGGATAAATTAATTCTTGAACTTGTTTTATTGAATTCTTATATCATTGTCATCATCCTCATGTTTATAAAATGTTGAAAGTCATCTGTGGCCTGTAGTGCATAGATGGACTTGGTATGATTATGACCAGGGATTATTCGGTATAATCATGACCGTAATGTTACAAATGATGTGGTAAAAGTCCTCATTGGCCCGTAGTGCATTGATGGACAGTTGTTGGCATGATCATGACCATTAATGAATACACGAATATCCTTGGCCGTAGTGCAGGGGTGATTCGATGATGTGGATTATTTTATTAAACTGAGTCCTAGCGATAACAATGTTGAAAAACCTTTTAAATCATAGAAGATAATAGATTTTATTTTCTACTTGACTCTTTTAATGGATTACTTGTTCCGTTGCAGTTAAACTTGATGTTTATTATATTTTATCAGTTTAACACTGTTGAAGGCTAATGATAATTTATTCTGCATTATCTTAGTCATAATATTTCTTACTGGGCTAGTTGAGCTCACCCTTTCTTTCACTGTTCTCTTTAAAAAATGAGAATATAGCTGGGACGAGTCGGGGAACGGAGTGATGGACCAGATGATAGTATTAGTAGTCCTCACTATTCTGTTAAATAGTGTGACAATAATTGTAATGAGGGCTCCTTTTGAGTTTGTATAGTCTCTAGTAGACAATAATTGTATTCAAACCCACAGTTATGTTTTGTCGTATTGTACACGACAGTTGTATTAGTAAGTTGTATTTGTATTCTGTACCATGTATCTGATGGCCCAAGATGGGTGATGTATACCTAATATTGGGTGCGTCACAAACATACTCGGTCTACTTTCCAAGATCAAACATTTCTTCATCTTCTTCCTCAAAAACCCCCCATCAAAATCCATCGCGATGGGGACCAAATCCGACCCCCCAAACGACGTCGTAAAGCCAGATCTACCACCATCATTATCAACCATGACACCATACTTCTTTTCACTGAAAACTCTAAAGCTGAAAACAAAGCAGCAAAAGCTTTGAGGTTCTGACTGGGTTTTGAGGTTCTTGAGTTTTGCTGTACACATCCATGAGGTTTGTGTGAGGTTTTGAGATGGGTGTTCTATGATTTAGATTTATATTGGGTATTACTGTTTCTTGTGTGGTGGATTGATTGCATTCTCGTTTGGGATTCATCTTCTTGCTAAACAGATTTTATACTTTAAGGATTTTGGATTGCCCACCAAGTGTTCGACAAATTGACCAAGTAAACTCTGTATATGTTCGGTTATTAACCGAATTATAAATTCGATAATTCAGTTATTTCCAAAATTCGGTTAGTTTTTCAGATATTGAAATTATGATTATTTCGGTATTCGATTATAACCGAATAGTCTATTTGGTTCGGTTATAACCGAATGATCAATCTTACAGCTTGTAGCGGCTTGGTCATAATTTTTTTTGTGTCATCTGTGACGCCCTCAAAATAGGTATACAACACCCATTCTGAGTCGCCAAATACATGGTACAAAAAGTAAACTACAACTTCAATAATACAATTGTCGTGCAAAATACGACAACACATACTGTGAGTTTAAATACAAATATTGTCTTCTAGACAATATCCACACTCAAATAAGTCCTCATTATAATTATTCAAACACTATTTTACAAAAATAGTGAGAACTGCTAAAACATCTTTCTAGAACCATCACTCCATACCCCGACTAGATCCTGCTATGTTCTCACCTCCTGAGAAGAAAACTGGAACAAAAAGGAAAAGGGTGAGCTCAACTAACCTAGTAAAGAATATTATGACTAAGATAATATACAACAAATTATCATTAGTATTCAACAGGGAAAAATCTGATAGAATATAATCGACAACAAGTTTTAGATCAACAACTGCAGCGGAAACAACAAACCATTAGAAGAGTCAAGTAGAGAATGAATTCTACTATCTTCTAAGATTTAAAAGTCCATCATCAATATTTTATCCCTGTAATATCAATTAATAATTATCTTTAACCAAATATTCAACTTTGCACTACAGGCCAAAGATATTCATTTGTATCACCAGTCAGTCATGTTCATCTCAACACATGTTCATCTTTGCACTACAGGCCAAAGATATTCATCAGGTAATCATACATCTTTGCACTACATACCAAAAATATTCAGTAGTATCATCATTTAGGACTGAGGATGATGAAAAATATTTTAAAGAAAAAGAATCCAGTGAGATAAAAGAATAAATATTAAGGATTCGTATTACAGTTTATCCAAGTTCAATAATACCCCATAATAACCAATTTTGAAGCAGAATTCAAAAATAAAGATCAAAACATGGATACAATCAAAGATAGTAACCATAATAGACAACTTGGACAAAAAGAAGAAAATTTTATTTTTCGGTGAATAGTGCTGTATTCGTGAATAGTGTCGTATACGTGAATAGTAACGTATACGTGAATAGTAACCCCGATACAAAAAGTTCTAAATTTGATAAAAAGTTCATCTCAATATTTCGGCAAAATGATATTGACGAAAATATCATTTAAGAAGAATATAATATCCCTTACCTCAAAATATCAGTACTTCTGGTCGGAATACCGGTATAAGGCTGAAAGAAACTTGCTCTGACGAATAGAAACCCTCAAAGTATCTAAATACTCACAAAATACACTCAATAATCTAGAGAGAGAAAGAGAGAAAACTTATTTCTGGTATGATTTTCAATTCTAACTTAGCCCTCTATTTATAGGAAAATGTTAGCACGTCGAAGCAGACTTAACATGCAACCTGATGGCTTTATCTGCTACTATTTAAGCCTACCACATTTGAATAAAAATCTCAGCACATTTCTTCACCAACCAAGAGTGAGGCCCACCAATTCTAGAATTTTCCACCAAAATGATAAACTCCGAAAATTCAACAATTTTTAAATCAGTCATCTCGTAAAATTCATAATAAATCAAACGTTCATTTTTAACGGTTCAAAATTTGTGGACATATACTCAACTTATAAATGTATAACATATCCAAAAATTACCACGATCCAACGGTCGGATTAAAAATTATAACCCCCGCAAAATATCTCAAAAACCTTGATTTTTAATACCTCCATTCCGATAAAAATACTGATAAAAACTTCAACATTAACTCCTTCATTTTTAACCACAAAAATATATCCCTCATTTATATCCACATAAAATAAATATTTCGTTATCATATGAATCAATAATTAATTATTCATAAATAATATTACAGAATCACATTTATGACAACCAGGCCGTTCCCAGGAAAGTGGGGGCTTTCCAATAAGGATTTCTCCTTACTGGCGCGCAATTAGATGACCAAACCTCTCCTTAGACAGAACTTTCTAGACATTGCCAATAATATTATCTAATAATATTATTCAAATAATATGAATTATTGATCTGATAATGAAAAATACCGTGCAACAACAATTATTGAAACAACAATAATATAAAATATCAACGCATCAATTATTGAATCAATAAAATAAAATATTGAACAATAACTACTGTAATAATTATTGAGTAGTGCCTTCTTACGTAAGAATCAATAATTGGTGCAATACCGTGTGCTATTGTATTTTAACCACCGGGTATTCCAACAGTATTAACGGTAACAACTACGCCGTTATTTATAAACAACTTATACTTGTCGTTTTCTTCATCCAATCGCTTTCCGTTATGGGGCCCACACAAGGCTGCGCCGTCGTACAAATATTCCTCGACAGCAAGAATATTCTACGACCAAACGAATATTCCCCGACAAAATAAATATTTTATAACCACTTGCTTATTTTGTAAAATTTGCACATTTCACCCATAATCAAAGTATTATATCAAATTAACCCCTTATTATTCACAATAATATTTAGAGAAAAATTGATTTTATTCATTAATAAGTTGGGGTCTTACATCATCCGTTGTCCCACTTTGTTGGTAATTGTGTTATTACTTGTCGTTTTATTACTAATGCTAATATTAATTAAGTGGGAATTAAAAAGGCAAAAAAGGGCAATTAATATTACAATATTATTTTTCTATCTCTCAATTTTCTTACAACGAAAGGCATTAAAAAAAAAATCAAGCCGCTACAACTTGTAGCGGTTGATAATAATGTTATCACTTGCCTTTTTATTATTAATACTAGTTAAATGAAAATTAAAAATACAATTAATATTAGTATTAATAATAAAAAATAATTAATATTAGTATTACTGATAAGAAGATAATCAGTATTAGTAATAGTAATAAAAAGGCAATTAATATTAATACTAAAAAGGCAATCACTAATATTAATACGAAAAAGGCAATTTATATTAGTATTAGTAATAAAAAAAACAATTAATATTAGTAATAGTAAAAAAAAGTCAATTACTAATATTATTACTAAAAAGACAATTACTAATATTATTACTAATATTACTAAAAAGACAATTAATATTAGTATTAGTAATAAAAAGACAATTAATATTAGTAATAAAAAGGTAAGCAATAACACTATTACCAACCGCTATAAGATGTAGTGGCTTGTTTTTTTTATTTAATGTCTTCCGTTGTAAAAAAATTGAGAGATACAAATATAATATTGTAATATTAATTGCCATTTTTGCCTTTTTAATTCTCATTTAATTAATATTAGTATTAATAATAAAAAGGCAAGTAATAACATTATTACCAACAAAGTGGGACAACAGTTGACACAAAAAAAAATTATGATCATGTCGCTACAAGTTGTAGCGGTTGATATATAAAAAAATAAATTCTATTTTTTATCATTTTATTTCTAAAAAATGGGCCTACGTTGTTAAAAAAATATGACCAAGCCACTACAAGCTGTAGCGGTTGGTATATATAAAAAATAAATTTATTTTTTAAATGGCTATCTGACAATATGGACCCACGTTAGAAAGTTAATTTGACTTTTATTAAAATAGAAGTCGCTGCAACATGTAGCGGTTGAGTATATAATACTTTCGATTTCAGCTTTCCATTTAATTGATATACGGCTGACAACTTGGTTGCTGGAATAGTGATCTGGACAATCAGTTACCATGGATTAGCACCCATATATATATATATATATATATATATATATATATATATATATATATATATTGATTGATCGATATAGTAATAATATATATGAGAATTTAAAAGTAATATGATAGTTTAATTGATGCATTGTTAAATAGAACTAATTATAATTATATTCATTATATTTAAATATGTATTATTATAATTATATAATTTTAATTTAAAAAATATAAATTTATGATCAAATTATCCTTAGAATGGTTGACCAATCAAATCAATTTTTATTTTTTTGACTTGTTGCAAAGTTGTATTGATCGATAGGGACAATGCTTTTTGCCTTGTTTGGTCGTACTAGTTCATATAAGCTATATCCATGTGAAATGAGAGATTTTATTGACATTACCGGCCAGTAACACATGTTGTATGCAAGTTATCTGGGATAAAACATGGTTGTTAAACTCGGACGAGACTAGACAGCCAGTTCAACATGTATCAATAACTTATTTTTTATCAAAACTAGATAGAACCGATTGCGGTTTAACTGTAAAACCAGTTAAGTTGATTCGAATGATTTTAATTATTTTTAAGAATTTTTTGTATTAAAAAAATTAATATTAAAATAAATCACTTTTAATATTATTATAACTTAATTTTATTATATTTTAGTTCATAAAAATGAGATTTTTAAATTTTTTATTAATTATTAATAATATATTTCTATATTTTAATGAATTTATTTGGTTTTACTTGATACAATTATTATAGTTGTATAAAATACAATAAAAATAATTAATTAAAAAATTTATTTTATTATAAATTTTTATAAATTATACTAATTTTAAATTTTAATATATCGTTATTTAATTTTAAAAATTAAATTATATTCCTAATTTTAGAATAAGGTACATTATTTTTTGGGGCTACGCCTTACCCTCAATGGAAAGGTAAAAATTCAAAGTTGCCAGGTATTTGACCATTTTCATGAAATAATTGTCAAATGAAAATTGATATTTTCACGTGACACTTTTTATATAAAATTATCAAAAAATCATGTGAAAATTTCAGTTTCCTTGTCAAAGCGTTACGAACATGTCTGTGACGCCCCCAAAATAGGTATACAACACCCATTCTGAGTCGCCAAATATATGGTACAGAAAGCGTTCTACAACTTCAATAATACAATTATCGTGCAAAATACGACAACACATACTGTGAGTTTAAATACAAATATTGTCTTCTAGACAATATCCACACTCAAATAAGTCCTCATTATAATTATTCAAACACTATTTTACAGAAATAGTGAGGACTGCTAAAACATCTTTCTAGAACAATCACTCCATACCCCGACTAGATCCTGCTATGTTCTCACCTCCTGAGAAGAAAAATGGAACAAAAAGAAAAAAGGTGAGCTCAACTAGCCCAGTAAAGAATATTATGACTAAGATAATATACAACAAATTATCGTTAGTCTTCAACAGGAAAAAATCTGATAGAATGTGACGCCCCCAAAATAGGTATACAACACCCATTCTGAGTCGCCAAATACATGGTACAGAAAGCAAACTACAACTTCAATAATACAATTGTCGTGCAAAATACGACAACACATACTGTGAGTTTAAATACAAATATTGTCTTCTGGACAATATCCACACTCAAATAAATCTTCATTACAATTATTCAAACACTATTTTACAGAAATAGTGAGGACTGCTAAAACATCTTTCTAGAACCATCACTCCATACCCCGACTAGATCCTGCTATGTTCTTATCTCCTGAGAAGAAAAATAGAACAAAAAGGAAAAGGGTGAGCTCAACTAGCCCAGTAAAGAATATTATGACTAAGATAATATACAACAAATTATCGTTAGTTTTCAACAGGGAAAAATCTGATAGAATATAATCGACAACAAGTTTTAGATCAACAACTGCAGCGGAAACAGCAAACCATTAGAAGAGTCAAGTAGAGAAAGAATTCTAATATCTTCTAAGATTTAAAAGTCCATCATCAATATTTTATCCCTGTAACATCAATTAATAATCATCTTTATCTAAATATTCATCTTTGCACTACAGGCCAAAGATATTCATTTGTATCACTTGTCAGTCATGTTCATCTCAACACCTGTTCATCTTTGCACTACAGGCCAAAGATATTCATCAAGTAATCATACATCTTTGCACTACAGGCCAAAGATATTCAGTAATATCATCATTTAGGACTGAGGATGATGAAAAATATCTTAAAGACAACGAATCCAGTGAGACAGAAGGACAAATAGTAGGGATTCGTATAACAGTTTATCCAAGATCAATAATACTTCATAATAATCAATTGTGAAGCAGAATTCAAAAATAAAGATCAAAACATGGATACAATCAAAGATAGTAACCATAATAGACATCTTGGACAAAAAGAGAAAATTTTATTTTTTGGTGAATAGTGCCGTATTCGTGAATAGTACCGTATACGTGAATAGTGCCGTATACGTGAATAGTAACTCCGACACAAAAAGTTTCAAATTTGATAAAAACTCATATCAATATTTCAGCATAATGATATTGAAGAAAATAATATCATTTAAGAAGAAAATAATATCCCTTACCTCAAGATATCAGTACTTCTGGTCGGAATACCGGTATAAAGCTGAAAGAAACTTGCTCTGATGAATAGAAACTCTCAAAGTATCTAAATACTCACACAATACACTCAATAATCTAGAGAGAAAAAGATAGAAAACTTGTTTCTGGTGTGATTTTCAATTCTAACTTAGCCCTCTATTTATAAGAAAATTTTAGTAGGTTTGACCTGCAACCTGATGGCTTTACCTGCTACTATTCCCACCCACCACATTTGAAATATAATTCAGCACATTTCTTCACCAACCACAAGTGGGGCCCACCAATTCTAGAATTTTCCATCAAAATGATAAACTCTGAAACTTCAACAATTTCTGAACCAGTCATCTCGTAAAATTCATAATAAATCATACGTTCATTTTTAACGGTTCAAAATTTGTGGACATATACTCAACTTATATATGTATAACATATCCAAAAATTACCACGATCCAACGGTCGGATTAAAAATTATAACACCCGCAATATTTCTCAAAAATCCTGATTTGATTTTTAATACATCCATTCCGATAAAAATACTGATAAAACACATCAACATTAACTCCTTCATTTTTAACCACAATAAATATATCCAACATTTATATCCACATAAAATAAATATTTCCTTATCATATGAATCAATAATTAATTATTCACAAATAATATTACAGAATCACATTTATGACAACCAGGCCGTTCCCAAGAAAGGGGGGGCTTTCCAATAAGGATTTCTCCTTACTGGAGCGCAATTAGATGACCAAACCTCTCCTTAGACAGAACTTTCTAGACATTGCCAATAATGTTATCTAATAATATTATTCAAATAATGTGAATTATTGATCTGATAATAGAAAATACTGTGCAGCAGCAATTATTAAAACAACAATAATATAAAATATCAACGCAGCAATTATTGAATCAATAAAATAAAATATTGAACAATAACTACTGTAACAATTATTGAGTAGTGCCTTCCTTCGTAAGAATCAATAATTGGTGCAATACCGTGTGCTACTGTATTTTAACCACCGGGTATTCCAAGAGTATTAGCGGTAACAACTACGCCGTTATTTATAAACAACTTATACTTGTCGTTTTCTTCATCCAATCGCTTTCCGTTATGGGGCCCACACAAGGCTGCGCCGTCGTACGAATATTCCCCGACAGCAAGATTATTCCACGACCAAACGAATATTCCCCGACAAAATGAATATTTTATAACCACTTGCTTATTTTGTAAAATTTTCACATTTCACCCATAACCAAAGTATTATATCAAATTAACCCCTTATTATTCACAATAATATTTAGAGAAAATTTGATTTTATTCATTAATAAGTTGGGGTCTTACATAGAATATAATCGACAACAAGTTTTAGATCAACAACTGCAGCGGAAACAACAATCCATTAGAAGAGTCAAGTAGAGAATGAATTCCACTATCTTCTAAGATTTAAAAGTCCATCATCAATATTTTATCCCTGTAACATCAATTAATAATCATCTTTATTCAAATATTTATCTTTGCATTACAGGCCAAAGATATTCATTTGTATCACCTGTCAGTCATGTTCATCTCAACACTTGTTCATCTTTGCACTACAGGCCAAAGATATTAAGTAATATCATCATTTAGGACTGAGACTGATGAAAAATATCTTAAAGAGAACGAATCCAATGAGACAGAAGGACAAATATTAGAGATTCGTATAACAGTTTATCCAAGATCAATTCATAATAATCAATTGTGAAGCAGAATTCAAAAATAAAGATCAAAACATGGATACAATCAAAGATAGTAACCATAATAGACATCTTGGACAAAAAGAGAAAATTTTATTTTTCGGTGAATAGTGCCGTATTCGTGAATAGTACCGTATACGTGAATAGTGCCGTATACGTGAATAGTAACATCGACACAAAAAGTTCTAAATTTGATAAAAACTCATATCAATATTTCAGCATAATGATATTGAAGAAAATAATATCATTAAGAAGAAAATAATATCCCTTACCTCAAAATATCAGTACTTCTGGTCGGAATACCGGTATAAGGCTGAAAGAAACTTACTCTGATGAATAGAAACTCTCAAAGTATCTAAATACTCACAAAATACACTCAATAATCTAGAGAGAGAAAGAGAGAAAACTTGTTTCTGGTGTGATTTTCAATTCTAACTTAGCCCTCTATTTATAGGAAAATGTTAGCACGCCGAAGCAGACTTAACCTGCAACCTGATGGCTTTACCTGCTACTATTCTCACCCACCATATTTGAATAAAAATCTCAGCACATTTATTCACCAACCAAGAGTGGGGCCCACCAACTCTAGAATTTTTCACCAAAATGATAAACTCCGAAAATTCAATAATTTCTGAACCAGTGATCTCGTAAAATTCATAATAAATCATACGTTCATTTTTAACGGTTCAAAATTTGTGGACATATACTCAACTTATATATGTATAACATATCCAAAAATTATCACGATCCAACTGTCGGATTAAAAATTATAACCCCCGTAAAATATCTCAAAAATCCTGATTTTTAATACCTCCATTCCGACAAAAATACTGATTAAAAATCTCAACATTAACTCCTTCATTTTTAACCACAAAAATTTATCCCTCATTTATATCCACATAAAATAAATATTTTCTTATCATATGAATCAATAATTAATTATTCACAAATAATATTACAGAATCACATTTATGACAACCAGGCCGTTCCAAGGAAAGAGGGGGCTTTCCAATAAGGATTTCTCCTTACTGGCGCGCAATTAGATGACCAAACCTCTCCTTAGACAGAACTTTCTAGACATTGCTAATAATGTTATCTAATAATATTATTCAAATAATATGAATTATTGATCTGATAATGAAAAATACTGTGCAACAATAATTATTGAAATAACAATAATATAAAATATCAACGCAGCAATTATTGAATCAATAAAATAAAATATTGAACAATAACTACTGTAACAATTATTGAGTAGTGCCTTCTTACGTAAGAATCAATAATTGGTGCAATACCGTGTGCTACTGTATTTTAACCACCTGGTATTCCAACAGTATTAACGGTAACAACTACGCCGTTATTTATAAACAACTTATACTTGTCGTTTTCTTCATCCAATCGCTTTCCGTTATTGGGCCCACACAAGGTTGCGCCGTCGTATGAATATTCCCCGACAGCAAGAATATTCCACGACCAAACGAATATTCCCCGACAAAATGATTATTTTACAACCACTTGCTTATTTTACAAAATTTGCACATTTCACCCATAACCAAAGTATTATATCAAATTAACCCCTTATTATTCACAATAATATTTAGAGAAAATTTGATTTTATTCATTAATAAGTTGGGGTCTTACAACCTCCCCTCCTTATAAAATTTCGTCCTCAAAATTGACGTACATACCTGATGTTTAAAAAAGGTGAGGATATCTCGCTTTCATTTTTGATTCTAACTCCCAGGTCATTTCTTCAATAGCATGGTTTCTCCACAAAACTTTAACTTGTGGTATAACTTTCGTGCGTAGGACATGCTCTTTCCTATCCAAGATCTTAACAGGTACCTCCTCGTACGTTAAATCTTCAGCTATCTCGTCTGGTTCTAACTCAATAATGTGGTTCGGGTCTTTAACATATTTACGAAGCATAGATATGTGAAAAATATTATGAACACGAGACATGCTTGGAGGTATTGCGAGTCTATATGCCACATTTCCTATTCGCTCAAGACTCTCAAATGGACCAACAAATCTAGGATTGAGCTTTTCTTTCTTCCCAAATCTTGTAACTCCCTTCCATGGTGCAACACGTAACAATACATGATCCCCAATATTAAATTCCACGTCCTTTCGATGAAGATCCGCATAACTCTTTTGTCGATCCTGTGCCGTTTGTATACGTTGTCAAATCGTTTGGATCTTCTCTGTAGTAATGCGTACCAACTTTGGTCCCAACAATGTTGCTTCACCCACCTCAGTCCAGCATACTGGAGAACGACATTTTCTTCCATACAACGCCTCGAATGGAGCCACCTATGCTCGCCTGATAACTGTTGTTGTAGGAGAATTCCACCAATGGTAGGTACTTATCCCAACTCCCTTTGAGATCTAGGACACAAAGTCTTAATAGATCTTCAAGAGTTTGAATAGTCCTCTCTGATTGTCCGTCCGTTTGAGGATGGTATGCCGAACTGAATCGTAAATCCGTGCCCATAGCTTTCTGCAAGCTAACCCAAAATCGTGAAGTGAATCTTGGGTCACGATCCGAAACTATGGATACTGACATGCCATGCAATCTCACAATCTCGTTCACGTACATACTAGCAAGACGTTCAAGGGAATAAGTCTCACGTATCGGCAAGAAATGAGCGGACTTGGTTAATCTATCAACAATAACCCAAATCGCATCTATGCCTTGAGAAACCTTGGGAAGACCCGTAACAAAATCCATAGTAATGTGTTCCCACTTCCATTTCGGAATCTCAAGTGGTTGCAATGGACCCTTTGGTACTTGATGCTCCGCTTTTACACGTTGACAAGTTAAACATCTCGAGATAAACTCCGCGATCTCTCTTTTCATATTGCTCCACCAAAATGTATGTCGAAGATCGTGATACATTTTGGTACTCCCAGGATGGATTGCAAACGGTGTGTTGTGTGCCTCCATCATTATTCTATGCTTCAAGTCAAAATCGTTAGGAACACAAAGTCTGGAGTTGACTCGAAGTATTCCTTCTTCATCGATTCTTGCTTCTGGAATAACACCTTCTTGCACTTTCTTCTTCATACGCATCAGCTCCATGTCCGTAGCTTGAGCAGCTTTAACTTTATCGATTAAAGTCGGTTCTACTCGTATATTTGATATCATCATGTGGGTACTTGGAGCCTTCATCTCTATCTCCATCCTTTGCAAGTCATACAAAATGGGCCTTTGTGTTAACAACATTGCACTCGTACCCGCATATGATCTTCTACTCAATGCGTCAGCTACTACGTTTGCTTTTCCAGGATGATATTGGATGGTATGATCGTAATCTTTCAACAGCTCGAGCCAACGTCGCTGCCGCATGTTGAGTTCCTTTTGGGTGAAGAAATATTTGAGGCTTTTATGATCTGTATAGATCTCCACTTTCTCCCCATACAGGTAGTGTCTCCAGATCTTCAACGCGAAAACGACTGCTGCCAACTCCAAATCATGAGTAGGATAATTCCTCTCATATTCTTTGAGTTGTCGCGAGGCATAGGCTATGACTTTCCCATGTTGCATGAGAACACATCCTAACCCTTTACCTGAAGCATCGTTGTAGATAACAAATCCATCCGAACCTGATGGTATTGTCAGAACAGGTGCCGAAATGAGTCTCCTCTTGAGTTCTTGGAAACTCTTCTCGCATTCCTCACTCCATACGAATTTTGTATCTTTCCGAGTCAGCTGAGTTAACGGAGTAGCGATTCGAGAAAATCCTTCCATAAATCTCCGATAATAACCAGCTAAGCCCAGAAAGCTACGTACTTCAGTTACCGACTTCGGTTGCTCCCAACTTTGTATGGCTTCAATCTTCGCCGGGTCGACAGATACTCCATGTTTTGACACCATGTGCCCAAGGAATGCTACTTCCTCAAGCCAGAACTCATATTTCTTCAATTTAGCATATAGCTTATTTTCACGAAGCCTATGCAGTACCAACTTCAAATGGCGCTCATGATCTTCACGGCTTTTGGAATAGATAAGGATGTCATCAATAAAGACAACAACGAACTGATCCAAATATTCTTTGAATACACGGTTCATCATATCCATAAAGGCAGCAGGAGCATTAATCAATCTATAAGACATGACTAAAAATTCATAATGCCCGTACCGAGTTCTGAAGGCAGTCTTTGGAATATCCTCAGTTTTAATCTTCAGCTGATGATATCCAGAACGAAGGTCAATCTTTGAAAAGAATTGTGTTCCTTGTAACTGGTCGAATAGGTCATCAATGCGAGGTAGCGGATACCTATTCTTGATGGTGACATGGTTCAATTCTCGATAGTCAATATAAAGTCGCATACTCCCGTCTTTCTTCTTTACGAATAAAACAGGAGCACCCCAAGGAGACGTACTAGGACGAATAAAACCGATGTCCAACAACTCCTGTAGTTGGACTTTTAACTCCTGAAGTTCAATAGGAGCCATTCGATATGGAGTTTTAGAAATGTGCTTTGTACCGGGTTCAAGGTCAATAAAGAATTCAACTTCACGTTCTGGGGGTAAACCAGGAAGTTTTTCAGGAAATACATCGGGAAATTCTCTAACAATAGAAATACTATTCAAATCTGACTTGTCTTTGTTCAAATCCATAACATGGGCTAAGAAAGCTTGACATCCGTTTTTTAATAAACGAATAGCTTTGTGGCTTGATATGACAGTGACTGATTTTAGTGGTTTAGTAGTTTGAATTCGTATGACAGGTTGGTTAGGAATATGAAAACTAACAACCTTACGAAAATAATCAATTTTAGCATGATGAGTGGTTAACCAATCAATTCCTAAAATCACATCAAAAGCAAGTATCTTTAAAGAGATAAGATCAACAGGTAATGTGATGGTGCCAACTTGGATTAAGCAAGATTTATAAACTGTAGATGTAACAAAGGTTTCACCCAACGGAGTTTCAACAGATAAGTCAAAGTCCAATTTCTCCGGAGTCAAGTTTAAACGTTGAGCACAAGTAGGAGAGATAAAAGAATGGGTAGAACCGGTATCTAGTAAAGTATAAACTTTGCAAGAATTCAAGATTAGCTTACCCGTGATCACCTCGTTCGGGTTTCTCGCGTTTTGGCCAGTAACAACAAACGCTCTTCCAGGAACCGCTGATTTCGACTTATCCGGGACAACTTTTGGAGTCACCATCCCCGCTGAACTTGGTTTTGCTACAGAACACTCTCGAGCTATATGACCCTCCTTTCCACAGTTATAACATACCTTGGATTGTTGTGGGCAGTTTGGGCTGATATGTCCATCTTTCCCACATTTATAACATACGACCGGTGGCCGTTCTTGTGACAACCCCAAAATAGGTCCATTCCATCCAACCTATTCTGAGTCGCCAAATACATGGTACAGAAAATAACAGTAACTTTATTACAACAATTGTCGTGCAAAATACAACAACACATATGCTGTGAGTTTGGATACAAATATATACCAAATGTGACTCATGTTCCATCCGTGGACATCACCTCACAATGACACCTTACATAAAGGTATAGTCAAAAACTGTTTTAGAAATTAGAATATTTGGAAAGTGCTCAAGGAAATCTTCGTACATGAGAGGCCATGCATCTAGGTTATGATAGATATCATATGGCCACAAAATTATCCTTGGTTGACCCAATAGACCCCAAAGAAAAACGAGAAGATTACTATCATATGTATAACATATCCAAATATTACCACGATCCAACGGTCGGATTAAAAATTATAACCCCCGCAAAATAATTCAAAAACCCTAATTTGATTTTTTAATACCTCCATTCCGACAAAAATACTGATAAAACACCTCAACATTAACTCCTTCATTTTTAACCACAAAAATATATCCCTCATTTATATTCATATAAAATAAATATTTCCTTATCATATAAATCAATAATTAATTATTCACAAATAATATTACAGAATCACAATTATGACAACCAGGCCGTTCCTAGAAAAGTGGGGGCTTTCCAATATGGATTTCTCCTTATTGGCGCGCAATTAGATAACCAAACCTCTCCTTAGACAGAACTTTCTAGACATTGCCAATAATGCTATCTAATAATATTATTCAAATAATATGAATTATTGATCTGATAATGGAGATGATGTGCAACAACAATTATTGAAATAATAATAATATAAAATATCAACGAAGCAATTATTGAATCAATAAAATAAAATATTGAACAGTAATTACTGTGACAATTATTCAGTAGTGCCTTCTTACGTAAGAATCAATAATTTTAAAAATACTGTGCAATACCGTGTGCTACTGTGTAATAACGCGTATTACTGTATTTTAAACACCGGGTATTCCAGCAGTGTTAACGGTAATAACTACGCCGTTAATTATAAAAACTCAATTTTTGTCGTTATCTTCATCCGACAGTTATTCGTTATGGGGCCCACAAATAGCTGCGTCGTTGTACGAATATTCCTCGACAGAAAGAATATTCCACGACCAAACGAATATTCCCCGACAATAATGAATATTTTATAACCACTTGCGTATTTTGAAAAAATTTCATATATCACCCTTAACTTTAACTTTTATCAATTTAACCATTATAAGAAAAATTGAATACTTTTATTTCATAAAATTCGGGGTCTTACAATCTCCCCTCCTTATGAAATTTCGTCCCCGAAATTTACGTACCTGGTATTTCAAAGAGTTGAGAATACCTTCCTTTCATTTCAGATTCCATCTTCCCTGTCATCATAATTTCTCCATTGCTCATCTCCTGTATTTCAAATATCATTCTAGAATACAGCTTCAAAACAAGGGTTAATTTAACAAATTAACATATCACATAATATCCCAATATTATGACTGACCAACAAATAAGCTTAGGTAGGACACACTAGCGAAGGATTTACTCATCTCTCCACTTCTAGTTATATTCCCCGATCTTCGCCAAAGACCATATCCCTAAGCTCTGATACCAAATGTGACAACCCCAAAATAGGTCCATTCCATCCAACCTATTCTGAGTCGTCAAATACATGGTACAGAAAACAACTGTAACTTTATTACAACAATTATCGTGCAAAATACAACAACACATATGTTGTGAGTTTGGATACAAATATATACCAAATGTGACTCATGTTCCAACCGTGGACATCACCTCACAATGACACCTTACATAAAGGTATAGTCAAAAACTGTTTTAGAAATTAGAATATTTGGGAAGTGCTCAAGAAAATATTCGTACATGGGAGGCCATGCGTCTAGGTTATGATAGATATCATATGGCCACAAAATTATCCTTGGTTGACCCAATAGACCCCAAAGAAAAACGAGAAGATTACTATCATATTCTTCCCAATGGTGAGTCTTCTCTTGACTTATCATTATCTCCACTGTCTTTAATCGTGAATTATACTTCAAACAAACACCAAGATTATATAGGTAGTGCTCATAGATATACTCAGCAAGTGGATGAGCACAACCCTGGCTTATGATGACACGAGGTTGTATGTCGTTAGACATCTTGTATGATAGTGGCAAACCACCCTTCCAATGTTGGGTACACATTACCCTATTGGATTCACCAAATAAAACTACTAAATGAACTTTTCTATACTGCTTCGGGAGAACATCCACAGCTAGAGACCACCGTTCTATTTTCCCGTTACCCTCGCTCGACCCAGCTACACTCTTATTACCTGAAATGAATTGTGAAGTAAAAGGGTGAGCACAACTAGCTCAGTAAAGAATATCATGACTAAAGATAATTAAATTATCAATAGCCTTCATCAATAATAAATCAGAGATTTAGAACATATGGTAAATGATAAAAATTTCAACCATAGTTGCAGCGGAACGAGCAATCCATTAGAAGAGTCAAATAGACTATAAAGTCTATTATCTTCTCCATGTTAAAAATTCACCAACAATATTTTATTCCTGTAACATCAATCAACAATTCTGGTCCACAATCATATGAATAACTCATAATCATAACTGTAGTTCTAAATTCCTCTTCTCATCCAGGACGAAGATAATTTTCATCACCTATCTTACCTGAAACATCAAAGATCATAGTTACACCAAATCACATTTCCTGTTCATAATCATACTAATAACTTCAACTTTGCACTACGGCCAAAGATATTCATTTGTATCACCAGTTGGTCATGTTTATCTCAACATCTGTTCATCTTTGCACTACTGGCCAAAGATATTCAACAACATGTCATCTTTGCACTACGGGCCAAAGATATTCATCAACAATTCATCTTTGCACTACAGGCCAAAGATATTCATCAATATTTCATCTTTGCACTACAGGCCAAAGATATTAATATCTCAAAGAAATATATAATCATTTCAGAATTTATATAAACAATAATTATAACCATGTTGATCAATTCACCTTTGCACTTAAGCTAAAGATATTCACTTATAAATTCAATGGTCATGATCATACCAGTCACCAATTCAACTTTACACAACTGGTCAAAGAGAACCCTAGTCATGATCATACCAATAATCTACCCATCTTTACACTCAAGTGAAAGAGAATATCATCATTAGGGTTATAAAAATGTTATATATGATAATAAAAATAATGTGATCAACATATAGTTTTAATCTCAAGAGTAATATTCATAAATCAACTATAATTTGGTCAGAAAAAGAAACCAATTTTGTCGTGAATAGTACCCGTGAATAGTAACTCATGAATAGTAACTCATGAATAGCAACCCCGACACAAAAAGGTAAAAATTCCACAATAAAATTTCTACAAATATTTCGGTATAATGATATTGAAAGAATAACATTTGTTAAACTTATAAACAATTTATTTTAATTGTTTACACTAAATAATGCATTTAATCATTTTAAAATGCCAAACTCATAAGATTTCATCACCAATAACTAAAACCCTCATCAAAAATCTGCATATACCTCATATAGGATTCTCAAGCCATAAAATCCTATTTTTTAATTTTTTTACTTCACAAAACATATTTAATTCATTTACTCATAACTAGACCATTTTCATGAAAAATATCAAATCAGTTCTAAAAATATTTCTTTTCTGAGATTTAGCATAATATAGTCTCATAGTGAACATATATTTTTCTCAGAATTTTTAAAAGTCATTTACTATTTTTCATATGGCCAAAATAGCCGAATATTTAGACATTTATCAAATATTGTACTTTTATCTAAAAATTCTGAAATTTACAGAGTATACTCCTATCATATACATGTACTATCAATAAAAATTTCATCAATTTTCGAGTTAACCACAAGGAATTATAAGCGGTTACTTTTAAAATAGACTTTTCTCATAAAATTCATATCTCTCAATCTATACATCCAAAAATCACCATTTTTGGACACAATCAAGAAAACTCATCAAAATATCATTTCAAATTTTTTCAGAATTTTTGAAGCTCAGAAAAATTACGAAACTGGAAAATATAACAATCCTTAAAATTCCTTACTATCCCTTACCTCAAAAGTGCAGTATTTCTGACTGGAATGCAAAGCCGAAGGAAACTTGCATTGAATAGCAACTCTCAAAGTATCTAAATACTCACAAAATATGCTTCATAATATAGAGAGAGAAAGAGAGAAAACTTGTTTCTGGTGTGATTTTTAATTCTAACTTAGCCCTCTATTTATAGGAAAATTTTAGTAGGCTTGACCTGCAACCTGATGGCTTTACCTGCTACTATTCTCACCCACCATATTTGAAATATAATTCAACACATTTCTTCACCAACCATAAGTGGGGTCCACCAATTCTAGAATTTTCCACCAAAATGATTAACTCCGAAAATTCAACAATTTCTGAACCAGTTATCTCGTAAAATTCATAACAAATTATACGTTCATTTTTAACGGTTCAAAATTTGTGGACATATACTCAACTTATATATGTATAACATATCCAAATATTACCACGATCCAACGGTCGGATTAAAAATTATAACCCCCGTAAAATAATTCAAAAACCCTAATTTGATTTTTTAATACCTCCATTCCGACAAAAATACTGATAAAATACCTCAACATTAACTCCTTCATTTTTAACCACAAAAATATATCCCTCATTTATATTCATATAAAATAAATATTTCCTTATCATATAAATCAATAATTAATTATTCACAAATAATATTACAGAATCATAATTATGACAACCAGGCCGTTCCTAGGAAAGAGGGGGCTTTCCAATATGGATTTCTCCTTATTGGCGCGCAATTAGATAACCAAACCTCTCCTTAGACAGAACTTTCTAGACATTGCCAATAATGCTATCTAATAATATTATTCAAATAATATGAATTATTGATCTGATAATGGAGATGATGTGCAGCAACAATTATTGAAATAATAATAATATAAAATATCAACGCAGCAATTATTGAATCAATAAAATAAAATATTGAACAGTAATTACTGTGACAATTATTCAGTAGTGCCTTCTTACGTAAGAATCAATAATTTTAAAAATAATGTGCAATACCGTGTGCTACTGTGTAATAACGCGTATTACTGTATTTTAACCACCGGGTATTCTAGCATTGTTAACGGTAACAACTACGCCGTTAATTAAAAAAATTCAATTTTTGTCGTTATCTTCATCCGACAGTTATTCGTTATGGGACCCACAAATAGCTGCGTCGTTGTACGAATATTCCCCGACAGAAAGAATATTCCACGACCAAACGAATATTCCCCGATAATAATGAATATTTTATAACCACTTGCGTATTTTGAAAAAATTTCATATATCACCCTTAACTTTAACTTTTATCAATTTAACCATTATAAGAAAAATTGAATACTTTTATTTCATAAAATTCGGGGTCTTACAGTTCTCCTCCCCTAGAAACAGTTGATGTTTGTGCTGACGTCTTCACGTTATCATTGTTGTACCTTCTCTTCTTGAAATCTCCTCCCGACTCGCTCCTTTTATTATCACGACCACGATTACCACCAGAGTGGTTACCGCTTTTGTCCGAATATTTTCCTCCCTGCTGGTTTTTATTGCTTCGATGACTGCCGCCACCGGTATGACCCTGGTTGTGGTCCCTCGGTTGCACATACTCATTATCTCGCTTTAATAATTGAGCCCTGTTTACAACATCTGAATATAAAGAAAATTTATGAGAGATAAGATATTGCCGAATCTCGGGTTTTAGACCTCTCAGAAACATCCTTGTCATTCATTCCTCATTTTCGACTAAATGAGGTGCAAACCTGGATAACTCTGCAAATTTCGCCTCGTAGTGGGACATCGTCATGTTGTTTTGTTCCAGTCTGATAAACTCCACCTCCTTCATATGACGAATACTTTCAGGAAAGTACTTGTCATTGAACAGTTTTTGAAATATTTCCCAGGACATGTTAAGTGCGTCAGGCTGGGTACGCTTCACAGACTCCCACCAGTAGTCTGCCTCACCGCGGAACATAAAAGTGGCGAATGGAACCTTCTGTTCCTCCGTGCATCCCAAGACATCGAATATCTTGGTAATTTGCTTGACCCACGTTTCCGCCATGATCGGATCCGGCTTTCCCTTAAATTCTGGTGGTCCCAATTCTTTGAACTGCTTGGCTGTGACAAACCGCGCGTTGTTATTGTAAGACCCCAAATTATTAATAAATGAAATTTAAATTCCCTGTATTTATTATTTTGAAATAGTAAGTGTTAAATTGATTAATGAGGTTAGTTATGGGTAAAATGCGCAAATATTTCAAATAAGCAGGTGGTTATAAAATATTCATTGTTGTCAGGGAATATTCGTTTGGTCGTGGAATATTCTTCCTGTCGGAAAATATTCGTACGACGGCGCAGTCTTTTGTGGGCCCCATAACGGAAAGCGATTGGACGAAGAAAATGACAAGTATATGTTGTTTATTAATAACGGCGTAGTTGTTACCGTTAATACTGTTGAAATACCCGGTGGTTAAAACACAGTAATACGCGTTGTTGCACAGTAGCACACGGTATTGCACCAATTATTGATTCTTACGTAAGAAGGCACTACTCAATAATTGTTACAGTAATTACTGTTCAATATTGTATTTTATTGATTCAATAATTGCTGCGTTGATATTTTATATTACTGTTGTTTTAATAATTGTCACTACACAGTATTTTCTATTATCGGAACAATAATTCATATTATCTGAATAATATTATTAGGTAACATTATTGGCAATGTCTAGAAAGTTCTGTCTAAGGAGAGGTTTGGTCATCTAATTGCGCGCCAGTAAGGAGAAATCCTTATTGGAAAGCCCCCTCTTTCCTGGGAACGGCCTGGTTGCCAGTACTGTGATTCTGTAATATTATTTGTGTATAATTAATTAGTGATTTATATGATGAGAAAAATATTAATTTTATGTGGATATAGATGGAGAAAATTTTTAATGTGACAATTGTTGAAAATTAATATTTTATCTTTTTCTGATAAAATAATTCATTTAAATATATTTTTTTAATAATATATTGATGTTGATATTTTTACAATGAATGTGGGATATATGAGTATATGAGGAGGAAGAGTATTTTTGTGACATTAAATGATTAACACATGTTTTGTGTGTTGGTGGACACAATTCTTGACCGAAAATTTATTATTGATTAAAAAATCTCCCGTTTGTGGATTTCGGTCAATTTTTGTTTAGAATTTGGAAAAACTTTCTTCTGCAAATTTGTAGAGAATTGAATTTCCTATAAAAACTCGCGAGATTCAAATTTTCTGATAAAAGGGCTATTTATTATGAATTATTGAAGTTTCGAAGTTTCGAAATAATTGATTTTTGGAAGTTTTAATTATTTTTATTAAGAAAAACGTTTTTGACATTTGAGTGGCACATGTTAATGGTGTAAATCAGCTGATGTGGTGTGCTAAGGAAATTAAGAAAATTATATTATTAATTTATTAAATTTTTTATTTTGGTGTTCTAAGCATTTTTCTATAAATAGGGTGCTTAGGTTAGAATTGAAAATCACACCAGAAACAGAAGTTTTCTCTCTATTTCTCTCTCTATATTATCGAGTGTATTCTTGTGAGTATTTTGATATCTTGAGTGTTGCTATACGGTGCAAGTTCGTTCAGCGTTATTCCAGTCAGGAGTACTGCTCTTTTGAGGTAAGGGATGGTAAGGGATAGTAAGGGATTGTAAGTGATAGTAAGGGATGTTATTTCTTCTTAAATGATATTATTTTCTTCAATATCATTATGCCAAAGTATTGATCTGAACTTTTTATCAAATTTAGAACTTTTCATGTCGGGGTTACTATTCATGAGTTACTATTCACGAGTTACTATTCACCAAAAAATAAAATTTTCTTCTTTTCGTCCAAAATATCTATTTTGGGTACTAGCTTTGATTGTATCCATGTTTTGATCATTCTTGAATTTTACTCCACTATGATTATTTATGAGGTATTTTTGGACATGGAATAGCTGAAATACGAATCCTTAATATTTATTCTTTTGTTTCACTGGATTCGTTTCCTTTAAAATATTTTTCATCATCCTCAGTCCTAAATGATGATATAATTGAATATTTTTGGCCTGTAGTGCAAAGATTGATGATTTCTGATGAATATCTTTGGCCCGTAGTGCAAAGATGAACAGGTGTTGAGATGAACATGATCGACTGGTGATACAAATGAATATCTTTGGCCTGTAGTGCAAAGATGAATATTTGATTAAAGATGGTTATTGATTGTTGTTACAGGGATAAAATATTGATGATGGACTTTTAAATCTTAGAAGATAGTAGAACTCATTCTCTACTTGACTCTTCTAATGGTTTGCTGTTTCCGCTGCAGTTATTGATTTAAAACTTGTTGTCTATTGTATTCTATTAGATTTTTCCCTGTTGAAGACTAACGATAATTTGTTGTATATTATCTTAGTCATAATATTCTTTACTGGGCTAGTTGAGCTCATCCTTTTCCTTGTTGTTCTATTTTCTTCTCAGGAGGCGAGAATGTAGCGAGTACTAGTCGGGGTGTGGAATGATGGTTCAAGACAGTTATTTTAGTAGTCCTCACTATTTTGTAAAATAGTGTATCAATAAGTATAATGAGTACTTAATTGAGTATGAATACTGTCTAGATGACAATATTTGTATTTAAACTCACAGTATATGTGTTGTCGTATTTTGCACGACAAATGTATTAATAAAGTTGTAGTTGTTTCTGTACCATGTATTTGGTGACTCAGAATGGGTTGGGTGGAATGGACCTATTTTGGGGGCGTCACAGTTATCATTTCCACCTGTATTCTGCACACGAGTCTCCCTCGTCTGATTTTGCATGAACTACAAAAAGCTCCTAAACATTCCATCATTCATCGTTTGCTCGGTAACGTTGTTTACAGGAGGAATATTGCCTTCCTGTTGCACGTTCCCCTGGGTGGTGATCAAAGGTGTCTCCACGGTCTGATTTACTCCATTATTAACGTTCTCATCTGCCATTCTTAAATGCTGCCATAAAACAAGGGTTAATAGTCATGTCATATATTATCCCTACACTCTGACCGACCAAATAAACACCAAATAAACTTAGTCAGGTCATACTAGCGAAGGAATTCCCCGTCTCTCCCCTCCTAGTTCTTGTCTCACATCTCAGTCAGGGATCATATTCCTAAGCTCTGATACCAACTGTGACGCCCCCAAAATAGGTATATGTGACGCCCCCAAAATAGGTCCAATCCATCCAACCCATTCTGAGTCGCCAAATACATGGTACAGAAAATAACTACAACTTCAATAATACAATTGTCGTGCAAAATACGACAACACATACTGTGAGTTTAAATACAAATATTGTCTTCTGGACAATATACACACTAAAATAAATCCTCATTATAATTATTCAAACACTATTTTACAGAAATAGTGAGGACTGCTAAAACATCTTTCTAGAACCATCACTTCATACCCCGACTAGATCCTGCTATGTTCTCACCTCCTGGGAAGAAAAAATGGAACAAAAAGGAAAAGGGTGAGCTCAACTAGCCCAGTAAATAATATTATGACTAAGATAATATACAACAAATTATCGTTAGTCTTCAACAAGGAAAAATCTGATAGAATATAATCGACAATAAGTTTTAGATCAACAACTGCAGCGGAAACAGCAAACCATTAGAAGAGTCAAGTAGAGAAAGAATTCTACTATCTTCTAAGATTTAAAAGTCCGTCATCAATATTTTATCCCTGTAACATCAATTAATAATCATCTTTATCCAAATATTCATCTTTGCACTACAGGCCAAAGATATTCATTTGTATCACCTGTCAGTCATGTTCATCTCAACACCTGTTCATCTTTGCACTACAGGCCAAAGATATTCATCAAGTAATCATACATCTTTGCACTACAGGCCAAAGATATTCAGTAATATCATCATTTAGGACTGAGGATGATGAAAATATCTTAAAGAGAACGAATCCAGTGAGACAGAAGGACAAATAGTAGGGATTCGTATAACAGTTTATCCAAGATCAATAATACTTCATAATAATTAATTGTGAAGCAGAATTCAAAAATAAAGATCAAAACATGGATACAATCAAAGATAGTAACCATAATAGATATCTTGGACAAAAAGGGAAAATTTTTATTTTTCGGTGAATAGTGCCGTATTCGTGAATAGTACCGTATACGTGAATAGTGCCGTATACGTGAATAGTAACCACGACACAAAAAGTTTCAAATTTGATAAAAACTCATATCAATATTTCAGCATAATGATATTGAAGAAAATAATATCATTAAGAAGAAAATAATATCTCTTACCTTAAAATATCAGTACTTCCGGTCGGAATACCGGTATAAGGATGAAAGAAACTTACTCTAAAGAATAGAAACTCTCAAAGTATCTAAATACTCACAAAATACACTCAATAATCTAGAGAGAGAAAGAGAGAAAACTTGTTTCTAGTGTGATTTTCAATTCTAACTTAGCCCTCTATTTATAGGAAAATGTTAGCACGCCGAAGCAGACTTAACCTGTAACATGATGGCTTTACCTGCTGCTATTCCCACCCACCACATTTGAATAAAAATCTCAGCACATTTCTTCACCAACCAAGAGTGGGGCCCACCAATTCTAGAATTTTCCACCAAAATGATTAACTCCGAAAATTCAACAATTTCTGAACCAGTCATCTCATAAAATTCATAATAAATCATACGTTCATTTTTAACGGTTCAAAATTTGTGGACATATACTCAACTTATATATGTATAACATATCCAAAAATTACCATGATCCAACGATCGGATTAAAAATTATAACACCCGCAATATTTCTCAAAAACCCTAATTTGATTTTTAATACCTCCATTCCGATAAAAATACTGATAAAACACCTCAACATTAACTCCTTCATTTTTAACCACAATAAATATATCCAACATTTATATCCACATAAAATAAATATTTCCTTATCATATGAATCAATAATTAATTATTCACAAATAATATTACAGGATCACATTTATGACAACCAGGCCGTTCCCAAGAAAGAGGTGGGTTTCCAATAAGGATTTCTCCTTACTAGTGCGCAATTAGATGACCAAACCTCTCCTTAGACAGAACTTTCTAGACATTGCCAATAATGTTATCTAATAATATTATTCAAATAATATGAATTATTGACCTGATAATGGAAAATACTATGCAGCAACAATTATTGAAACAATAATAATATAAAATATCAACGCAACAATTATTGAATCAATAAAATAAAATATTAAACAATAACTACTGTAACAATTATTGAGTAGTGCCTTCTTACGTAAGAATCAATAATTGGTGCAATACCGTGTGCTACTGTGTTTTAACCACCGGGTATTCTAACAGTATTAACGGTAACAACTACGCCGTTATTTATAAATAACTTATACTTGTCGTTTTCTTCATCCAATCGCTTTCCGTTATGGGGCCCACACAAGGCTGCGCCGTCGTACGAATATTCCCCGACAGCAAGAATATTCCACGACTAAACAAATATTCCCCGATAAAATGAATATTTTATAACCACTTGCTTATTTTGCAAAATTTGCACATTTCACCCATAACCAAAGTATTATATCAAATTAACCTCTTATTATTCACAATAATATTTAGAGAAAATTTGATTTTATTCATTAATAAGTTGGGGTCTTACAGTATACAACACCCATTCTGAGTCGCCAAATACATGGTACAAAAAAACAAACTATAACTTCAATAATACAATTGTCGTGCAAAATACGACAACACATACTGTGAGTTTAAATACAAATATTGTCTTCTAGACAATATCTACACTCAAATAAGTTCTCATTACAATTATTCAAACACTATTATACAGAAATAGTGAGGACAGTTAAAATATCTTTCTAGAACCATCACTCCATACCCCGACTAGATCCTGCTATGTTCTCACCTCCTGAGAAGAAAAATGGAACAAAAAGGAAAAGGGTGAGCTCAACTAGCCCAGTAAAGAATATTATGACTAAGATAATATACAACAAATTATCATTAGTATTCAACAGGGAAAAATCTGATAGAATATAATCGACAACAAGTTTTTGATCAACAACTGCAGCGGAAACAGCAAACCATTAGAAGAGTCAAGTAGAAAATAAATTCTACTATCTTCTAAGATTTAAAAGTCCATCATCAATATTTTATCCCTATAACATCAATTAATAATCATCTTTATCCAAATATTCATCTTTGCACTACAGGCCAAATATATTCATTTGTATCACCTGTCAGTCATGTTCATCTCAACACCTGTTCATCTTTGTACTACAGGCCAAATATATTCATTAAGTAATCATACATCTTTGCACTACAGGACAAAGATATTCAGTAATATCATCATTTAGGACTGAGGATGATGAAAAATATCTTAAAGAGAACGAATCCAGTGAGACAGAAGGACAAATAGTAGGGATTCGTATAACAGTTTATCCAAGATCAATAATATTTCACAATAATCAATTGTGAATCAGAATTCAAAAATAAAGATCAAAACATGGATACAATCAAAAATAGTAACCATAATAGACATCTTGGATAAAAAGGGTAAATTTTATTTTTTGGTGAATAGTGCCGTATACGTGAACAGTAACGTATACGTGAATAGTAACCCCGACACAAAAAGTTCCAAATTTGATAAAAACTCATGTTAATACTTCAGCATAATGATATTGAAGAAAATAATATCATTTAGGAAGAAAATAATATCCCTTATCTCAAAATAATCGTACTTCTGACTGAATATCGGATATGAGGCTGAATGAAACTTGTGCTGAATAGCAACTTTTAAAGTATCCAAATACTCACAAAATACACTCAATAATATAGAAAGAGAAAGAGATAAAACTTGTTTATGGTGTGATTTTCAATTCTAACGTAGCCTTCTATTTATAGGAAAATGTTAGCACGCCAAAGCAGACTTAACCTGCAACCTGATGGCTTTACTTGCTACTATTCCCACCCACCACATTTGAATAAAAATCTCAGCACATTTCTTCACCAACCAAGAGTGAGGCCTACCAATTCTAGAATTTTCCACCAAAATGATAAACTCCGAAAATTCAACAATTTTTAAACCAGTCATCTCGTAAAATTCATAATAAATCATACGTTCATTTTTAACGGTTCAAAATTTGTGGACATATACTCAACTTATATATGTATAACATATCCAAAAATTGTCACGATCCAACGGTCGGATTAAAAATTATAACCCCCGTAAAATATCTCAAAAACCCTGATTTTTAATACCTCAATTCCGACAAAAATACTGATAAAAATCTCAACATTAACTCCTTCATTTTTAACCACAAAATATATCTAACATTTATATTCACATAAAATAAATATTTCCTTATCATATGAATCAATAATTAATTATTCATAAATAATATTGCAGAATCACATTTATGACAACCAGGCCGTTCCCAGGAAAGAGGTGGCTTTCCAATAAGGATTTCTACTTACTGGGGCGCAATTAGATGACCAAACCTCTCCTTAGACAGAACTTTCTAGATATTGCCAATAATGTTATCTAATAATATTATTCAAATAATATGAATTATTGATCTGAGAATGGAAAATACTGTGCAACAACAATTATTGAAACAACAATAATATAAAATATCAACACAGCAATTATTGAATCAATAAAATAAAATATTGAACAATAACTACTGTAACAATTATTGAGTAGTGCCTTCTTATGTAAGAATCAATAATTCGTGCAATATCGTGTGCTACTGTATTTTAACCACCGGGTATTCTAACAGTATTAACGGTAACAACTACGCCGTTATTTATAAATAACTTATACTTGTCGTTTTCTTCATCCAATCCCTTTCCGTTATGGGGCCCACACAAAGCTGCGTCGTCGTACGAATATTTCCCGACAGCAAGAATATTTCACGACCAAACGAATATTCCCCGACAAAATGAATATTTTATAACCACTTGCTTATTTTACAAAATTTGCACATTCCACCCATAACCAAAGTATTATATCAAATTAACCCCTTATTATTCACAATAATATTTAGAGAAAATTTGATTTTATTCATTAATAAGCTGGAGTCTTACAGTGAGTTTAAAATACAAATATTATCTTCTAGACAATATTCACACTTAAATAAGTCCTCATTACAATTATTGATACACTATTTTATAAAATAGTGAGGACTACTAAGACAACTGTTTTGAATCATCACTCCACACCCCGACTAGTTCCCGCTATATTCTCGCCTCCTGAGAAGAAAAATGGAATAAAAAGGAATGGGTGAGCTCAACTAGCCCAGGAAAGAATATTATGACTAAGATAATGTAAAACAAATTATCCTTAGTTCTCAACAGGGAAAAATTTGATAGAATACAATAGAGAACAAATTTTAGATCAACAACTGCAGCGGAAACAACAATTCATTAAAAGAGTTAAGTAGAGAATGAAATCTACTATCATCTACGAATTTAAAAGTCCATCATCAATATTTTATCCCTGTAACATCAATCATCAAATATTCATCTTTGCAATACGAGTCAAAGATATTCATTTGTATCACCAGTTGGTCATGTTCATCTTAACACCTGTTCATCTTTGCACTGCGGGCCAAAGATATTTATCATGTAATCGTTCATCTTTGCACTACAGGCCAAAGATATTCGGTTATATCATCATTTAGAACTAAGGTTGATAAAAATATTTTCAAGAAAACGAATCTAGAGAGATAAAAAGACAAAGATTAGGAATTCGTACTTTAGTTTATCCAAGTTTAAAAATACTCCATAATAATCAATTGTGGAGTAGAAATCAAAAATGAAGATCAAAACATAGATCCAATCAAGGATAGGAACCATAACATACAATCCTGGACACAGAATTTTTTTTTAATGTTTCTGTGAATAGTGTCATATACGTGAATAGTAACCCCAACACTAAAAGGTAGAAATTCTACCAAAAAAATTATCATACTTTGTGAATAGTACTCGTAAATAGTAACTCGTGAATAGTAACCATAATATGAAAAGATATGAATTTCATAATAAAATTCATACCAATATTCTGGTATAATGATATTGAAAGAAATAATATCATTTACGAAAAAAATAACATCTCTTACCTCAAAAGAATAATACTTCTAGCTGGAATATCAGATATAACGCTGAAGGAAACTTGCACCGTATAACAACACTTAAAGTATCAAAATACTCACAAAAATACGCTCGATAATATAGAGAGAGAAAACTTTAATTTCTGGTGTGATTTTTAATTCTAACTTAAACATCCTATTTATAGAAAAATGCTTAGAACATTAAAGTACAAAATTTAATAAAATATTAATAACAAGACGGAACCAGGTTCGGTGTAAAACACACAGACAGGATGTTCCAACAGAATAATAATAAAAACGGAACTAGGTCCGGTGTAAAACACACAGACAGGATGTTCCAACAGAATAACAGAAGAATGTCACCAAGTATAGGGTAGACCGCGTATACAGGTTATTCCAACAAAATAATAAGAAATGGAATAACAACAGTTCTCATCATGAATAAGAAAGAATAACACCCCTTACCGTTTTAAAGAAGAACTGAAATAAGGAAGTAGTTAAGTAGCAGAATACTTTTCTTCTCTCTCTATATAGTTTCTCTCTATAGTTTCTCTCTCTAGAGTTCAGTGAATTCGTAAAAAATAATAAAGGAAAAAGCTGCTATTTATAGAAAAATGGAATGCATAGTAACTAATTGTAAGACCCCAACTTATTAATGAATAAAATCAAATTTTCTCTAAATATTATTGTGAATAATAAGGGGTTAATTTGATATAATACTTTGGTTATGGGTGAAATGTGCAAATTTTGCAAAATAAGTAAGTGGTTATAAAATATTTATTTTTGGTCGGTGAATATTCGGTTGGTCGTGGAATATTCTTGCTGTCGGGGAATATTCGTACGACGACGCAGCCTTGTGTGGGCCCCATAACGGAAAGCGATTGGATGAAGAAAACGACAAGTATAAGTTGTTTATAAATAACGGCGTAGTTGTTACCGTTAATACTGTTGGAATACCCGGTGGTTAAAATACAGTAGCACACGGTATTGCACCAATTATTGATTCTTACGTAAGAAGGCACTACTCAATAATTGTTACAGTAGTTATTATTCAATATTTTATTTTATTGATTCAATAATTGCTGCGTTGATATTTTATATTATTGTTGTTTCAATAATTGTTGCTGCACAGTATTTTCATTTATCAGATCAATAATTCATATTATTTGAATAATATTATTAGATAACATTATTGGCAATGTCTAGAAAGTTCTGTCTAAGGAGAGGTTTGGTCATCTAATTGCGCGCCAGTAAGGAGAAATCCTTATTGGAAAGCCCCCTCTTTCCTGGGAACGGCCTGGTTGTCATAAATGTGATTCTGTAATATTATTTGTGAATAATTAATTATTGATTCATATGATAAGGAAATATTTATTTTATGTGGATATAAATGAGGGATATATTTTTGTGGTTAAAAATGAAGGAGTTAATGTTGAGGTTTTTATCAGTATTTTTGTCGGAATGGAGGTATTAAAAATCAGGGTTTTTGAGATAGTTTGCGGGGGTTATAATTTTTAATCCGACCGTTGGATCGTGGTAATTTTTGGATATGTTATACATATATAAGTTGAGTATATGTCCACAAATTTTGAACCGTTAAAAATGAACGTATGATTTATTATGAATTTTACAAGATGACTGGTTCAGAAATTGTTGAATTTTCGGAGTTTATCATTTTGGTGGAAAATTCTAGAATTGGTGGGCCCCACTTGTGGTTGGTGAAGAAATGTGCTGAATTATATTTCAAATGTGGTGGGTGGGAATAGTAGCAGGTAAAGCCATCAGGTTGCAGGTCAAACCTACCAAAATTTTCCTATAAATAGAGGGCTAAGTTAGAATTGAAAATCACACCAGAAACAAGTTTTCTCTCTTTCTCTCTCTAGATTATTGAGTGTATTTTGTGAGTATTTAGATACTTTGAGAGTTTCTATTCATCAGAGCAAGTTTCTTTCAGCCTTATACCGGTATTCCGACCAGAAGTACTGATATTTTGAGGTAAGGGATATTATTTTCTTCTTAAATGATATTATTTTCTTCAATATCATTATGCTGAAATATTGATATGAGTTTTTATCAAATTTGGAACTTTTTGTGTCGGGGTTACTATTCACGTATACGGCACTATTCACGTATACGGCACTATTCACGAATACGGCACTATTCACCGAAAAATAAAATTTTTCCTTTTTGTCCAAGATGTCTATTATGGTTACTATCTTTGATTGTATCCATGTTTTGATCTTTATTTTTGAATTCTGCTTCACAATTGATTATTATGAAGTATTATTGATCTTGGATAAACTGTTATACGAATCCCTACTATTTGTCCTTCTGTCTCATTGGATTCGTTCTCTTTAAGATATTTTTCATCATCCTCAGTCCTAAATGATGATATTACTGAATATCTTTGGCCTGTAGTGCAAAGATGTATGATTACTTGATGAATATCTTTGGCCTGTAGTGCAAAGATGAACAGGTGTTGAGATGAACATGACTGACAGGTGATACAAATGAATATCTTTGGCCTGTAGTGCAAAGATGAATATTTGGATAAAGATGATTATTAATTGATGTTACAGGGATAAAATATTGATGATGGACTTTTAAATCTTAGAAGATAGTAGAATTCTTTCTCTACTTGACTCTTCTAATGGTTTGCTGTTTCCGCTGCAGTTGTTGATCTAAAACTTGTTGTCGATTATATTCTATCAGATTTTTCCCTGTTGAAGACTAACGATAATTTGTTGTATATTATCTTAGTCATAATATTCTTTACTGGGCTAGTTGAGCTCACCCTTTTCCTTTTTGTTCCATTTTTCTTCTCAGGAGGTGAGAACATAGCAGGATCTAGTCGGGGTATGGAGTGATGGTTCTAGAAAGATGTATTAGCAGTCCTCACTATTTCTGTAAAATAGTGTTTGAATAATTGTAATGAGGATTTATTTGAGTGTGGATATTGTCTAGAAGACAATATTTGTATTTAAACTCACAGTATGTGTTGTCGTATTTTGCACGACAATTGTATTATTGAAGTTGTAGTTTGCTTTCTGTACCATGTATTTGGCGACTCAGAATGGGTGTTGTATACCTATTTTGGGGGCGTCACAGTTGGTATCAGAGCTTAGGGATATGATCCCTGGCTGAGATGTGAGACAAGAACTAGGAGGGGAGAGACGGGGAATTCCTTCGCTAGTATGACCTGACTAAGTTTATTTGGTGTTTATTTGGTCGGTCAGAGTATAGGGATAATATATGACATGACTATTAACCCTTGTTTTATGGCAGTATTTAAGAATGGCAGCTGAGAACGTTAATAATGGAGTAAATCAGACCGTGGAGACACCTTTGATCACTACCCAGGGGAACGTGCAACAGGAAGGCAATATTCCTCCTGTAAACAACGTTACCGAGCAAACGATGAATGATGGAATGTTTAGGAGCTTTTTGCAGTTCATGCAAAATCAGACGAGGGAGACTCGTGTGCAGAATACGGGTGGAAATGATAACGCGCGGTTTGTCACAGCTAAGCAGTTCAAAGAATTGGGACCACCAGAATTTAAGGGAAAGCCGGATCCGATCATGGCGGAAACGTGGGTCAAGCAAATTACCAAGATATTCGATGTCTTGGGATGCACGGAGGAACAGAAGGTTCCATTCGCCACCTTTATGTTCCGCGGTGAGGCAGACTACTGGTGGGAGTCTGTGAAGCGTACCCAGCCTGACGCACTCAACATGTCCTGGGAAACATTTCAAAAACTGTTCAATGACAAGTACTTTCCTGAAAGTATTCGTCATATGAAGGAGGTTGAGTTTATCAGACTGGAACAAAACAACATGACGGTGTCCCAGTACGAGGCGAAGTTTGCAGAGTTATCCAGGTTTGCACCTCATTTGGTCGAAAATGAGGAACGAATGACAAGGATGTTTCTGAGAGGTCTAAAACCCGAGATTCGACAATATCTTATCTCTCATAAATTTTCTTTATATTCAGATGTTGTAAACAGGGCTCAATTATTAGAGCGAGATAATGAGTATGTGCAACCGAGGGACCACAACCAGGGTCATACCGGTGGCGGCAGTCATCGAAGCAATGAAAACCAGCAGGGAGGAAAACATTCGGACAAAAGCGGTAACCACTCTGGTGGTAATCGTGGTCGTGATAATAGAAGGAGCGAGTCGGGAGGAGATTTCAAGAAGAGAAGGTACAACAATGATAACGTGAAGACGTCAGCACAAACATCAACTGTTTCTAGGGGAGGAGAACGACCACCGGTCGTATGTTACAAATGTGGGAAAGAGGGACATATCAGCCCAAACTGCCCACAACAATCCAAGGTATGTTATAACTGTGGAAAGGAAGGTCATATAGCTCGAGAGTGTTCTGTAGCAAAACCAAGTTCAGCGGGGATGGTGACTCCAAAAGTTATCCCGGATAAGTCGAAATCAGCGGTTCCTGGAAGGGCGTTTGTCGTTACTGGCCAAAACGCGAGAAACCCGAACGAGGTGATCACGGGTAAGCTAATCTTGAATTCTTGCGAAGTTTATACTTTACTAGATACCGGTTCTACCCATTCTTTTATCTCTCCTGCTTGTGCTCAACGTTTAAACTTGACTCCGGAGAAATTGGACTTTAACTTATCTGTTGAAACTCCGTTGGGTGAAACCTTCGTTACATCTACAGTTTATAAATCTTGCATGATCCAAGTTGGCACTATCACATTACCTGTTGATCTTATCTCTTTAAAGATACTTGCTTTTGATGTGATTTTAGGAATTGATTGGTTAACCACTCATCATGCTAAAATTGATTGTTTTCGTAAGGTTGTTAGTTTTCATATTCCTAACCAACCTGTTATTCAAATTCAAGCAACCAAACCATTGAAGTCAAACTCTTTCATATCAAGCCGTAAAGTCATTCGTTTATTGAAAAACGGATGTCAAGCTTTCTTAGCCCATGTCATGGACTTGAACAAAAATACGTCAGATTTGAATGATATTTCTGTTGTTAGTGAATTTCCTGACGTATTTCCTGAAGAATTTTCTGGCCTAACCCAGAGCGTGATATTGAATTTTTGTATTGACCTTGAACCCGGTACAAAGCCCATTTCTAAAATCTCACATTGAATAGCTCCTATTGAACTTCAGGAGTTAAAAACCCAACTGTAGAAGTTTGTACCCGAGCCTTTATCTGGTAACTTCCTTTGTGGAATGCACTGAAGCCAAACTCTCCGTAGGGGACGTCATATTCGTACGATAGTAAACTGATAGGTGTCATTGTGACGTGCTATCCAAGGTTGGGATATGAGTCACAGTTGAGAGCAACCTAAGTCAGTAATCGAAGTACGTAGCTTTCTGGGCTTAGCTGGTTATTATCGGAGATTTGTGGAAGGATTTTCTCGAATCGCTACTCCGTTAACTCAGCTGACTCGGAAAGATACAAAATTCGTATGGAGTGAGGAATGCGAGAAGAGTTTCCAAGAACTCAAGAGGAGACTCATTTCGGCACCTGTTCTGACAATACCATCTGGTTCGGATGGATTTGTTATCTACAGCGATGCTTCAGGCAAAGGGTTAGGATGTGTTCTCATGCAACATGGGAAAGTCATAGCCTATGCCTCACGACAACTCAAAGAATATGAGAGGAATTATCCTACTCATGATTTGGAGTTGGCAGCAGTCGTTTTTGCGTTGAAGATCTGGAGACACTACCTGTATGGGGAGAAAGTGGAGATCTATACAGATCATAAAAGCCTCAAATATTTCTTCACCCAAAAGGAACTCAACATGCGGCAACGACGTTGGCTTGAGCTGTTGAAAGATTACGATCATACCATCCAATACCATCCTGGAAAAGCAAACGTAGTAGCTGACGCATTGAGTAGAAGATCATATGCGGGTACGAGTGCAATGTTTTTAACACAAAGGCCCATTTTGTATGACTTGCAAAGGATGGAGATAGAGATGAAGGCTCCAAGTACCCACATGATGATATCAAATATACGAGTAGAACCGACTTTAATCGATAAAGTTAAAGCTGCTCAAGCTACGGACATGGAGCTGATGCGTATGAAGAAGAAAGTGCAAGAAGGTGCTATTCCAGAAGCAAGAATCGATGAAGAAGGAATACTTCGAGTCAACTCCAGACTTTGTGTTCCTAACGATTTTGACTTGAAGCATAGAATAATGATGGAGGCACACAACACACCGTTTGCAATCCATCCTGGGAGTACCAAAATGTATCACGATCTTCGACATACATTTTGGTGGAGCAATATGAAAAGAGAGATCGCGGAGTTTATCTCGAGATGTTTAACTTGTCAACGTGTAAAAGCGGAGCATCAAGTACCAAAGGGTCCATTGCAACCACTTGAGATTCCGAAATGGAAGTGGGAACACATTACTATGGATTTTGTTACAGGTCTTCCCAAGGTTTCTCAAGGCATAGATGCGATTTGGGTTATTGTTGATAGATTAACCAAGTCCGCTCATTTCTTGCCGATACGTGAGACTTATTCCCTTGAACGTCTTGCTAGTATGTACGTGAACGAGATTGTGAGATTGCATGGCATGCCAGTATCCATAGTTTCGGATCGTGACCCAAGATTCACTTCACGATTTTGGGTTAGCTTGCAGAAAGCTATGGGCACGGATTTACGATTCAGTTCAGCATACCATCCTCAAACGGACGGACAATCAGAGAGGACTATTCAAACTCTTGAAGATCTATTAAGACTTTGTGTCTTAGATCTCAAAGGGAGTTGGGATAAGTACCTACCATTGGTGGAATTCTCCTACAACAACAGTTATCAGGCGAGCATAGGTATGGCTCCATTTGAGGCGTTGTATGGAAGAAAATGTCGTTCTCCAGTATGCTGGGACGAGGTGGGTGAAGCAACATTGTTGGGACCAGAATTGGTACGCATTACTACAGAGAAGATCCAAACGATTCGACAACGTATACAAACGGCACAGGATCGACAAAAGAGTTATGCGGATCTTCATCGGAAGGACGTGGAATTTAATATTGGGGATCATGTATTGTTACGTGTTGCACCATGGAAGGGAGTTACAAGATTTGGGAAGAGAGGAAAGCTCAATCCAAGATTTGTTGGTCCATTTGAGATTCTTGAGCGAATAGGAAATGTGGCATATAGACTCGCATTACCTCCAAGCATGTCTCGTGTTCATAATGTTTTTCACATATCTATGCTTCGTAAATATGTTAAAGACCCGAACCACATTATTGAGTTAGAACCAGACGAGATAGCTGAAGATTTAACGTACGAGGAGGTACCTGTTAAGATCTTGGATAGGAAAGAGCATGTCCTACGCACGAAGGTTATACCACAAGTTAAGGTTTTGTGGAGAAACCATGCTATTGAAGAAATGACCTGGGAGTTGGAATCAGAAATGAAAGCGAGGTATCCTCACCTTTTTGAAACATCAGGTACGTACGTCAATTTCGAGGACGAAATTTCATAAGGAGGGGAGGTTGTAAGACCCCAACTTATTAATGAATAAAATCAAATTTTCTCTAAATATTATTGTGAATAATAAGGGGTTAATTTGATATAATACTTTGGTTATGGGTGAAATGTGCAAATTTTGCAAAATAAGCAAGTGGTTATAAAATATTTATTTTTGGTCGGTGAATATTCGGTTGGTCGTGGAATATTCTTGCTGTCGGGGAATATTCGTACGACGACGCAGCCTTGTGTGGGCCCCATAACGGAAAGCGATTGGATGAAGAAAACGACAAGTATAAGTTGTTTATAAATAACGGCGTAGTTGTTACCGTTAATACTGTTGGAATACCCGGTGGTTAAAATACAGTAGCACACGGTATTGCACCAATTATTGATTCTTACGTAAGAAGGCACTACTCAATAATTGTTACAGTAGTTATTATTCAATATTTTATTTTATTGATTCAATAATTGCTGCGTTGATATTTTATATTATTGTTGTTTCAATAATTGTTGCTGCACAGTATTTTCATTTATCAGATCAATAATTCATATTATTTGAATAATATTATTAGATAACATTATTGGCAATGTCTAGAAAGTTCTGTCTAAGGAGAGGTTTGGTCATCTAATTGCGCGCCAGTAAGGAGAAATCCTTATTGGAAAGCCCCCTCTTTCCTGGGAACGGCCTGGTTGTCATAAATGTGATTCTGTAATATTATTTGTGAATAATTAATTATTGATTCATATGATAAGGAAATATTTATTTTATGTGGATATAAATGAGGGATATATTTTTGTGGTTAAAAATGAAGGAGTTAATGTTGAGGTTTTTATCAGTATTTTTGTCGGAATGGAGGTATTAAAAATCAGGGTTTTTGAGATAGTTTGCGGGGGTTATAATTTTTAATCCGACCGTTGGATCGTGGTAATTTTTGGATATGTTATACATATATAAGTTGAGTATATGTCCACAAATTTTGAACCGTTAAAAATGAACGTATGATTTATTACGAATTTTACAAGATGACTGGTTCAGAAATTGTTGAATTTTCGGAGTTTATCATTTTGGTGGAAAATTCTAGAATTGGTGGGCCCCACTTGTGGTTGGTGAAGAAATGTGCTGAATTATATTTCAAATGTGGTGGGTGGGAATAGTAGCAGGTAAAGCCATCAGGTTGCAGGTCAAACCTACCAAAATTTTCCTATAAATAGAGGGCTAAGTTAGAATTGAAAATCACACCAGAAACAAGTTTTCTCTCTTTCTCTCTCTAGATTATTGAGTGTATTTTGTGAGTATTTAGATACTTTGAGAGTTTCTATTCATCAGAGCAAGTTTCTTTCAGCCTTATACCGGTATTCCGACCAGAAGTACTGATATTTTGAGGTAAGGGATATTATTTTCTTCTTAAATGATATTATTTTCTTCAATATCATTATGCTGAAATATTGATATGAGTTTTTATCAAATTTGGAACTTTTTGTGTCGGGGTTACTATTCACGTATACGGCACTATTCACGTATACGGCACTATTCACGAATACGGCACTATTCACCGAAAAATAAAATTTTTCCTTTTTGTCCAAGATGTCTATTATGGTTACTATCTTTGATTGTATCCATGTTTTGATCTTTATTTTTGAATTCTGCTTCACAATTGATTATTATGAAGTATTATTGATCTTGGATAAACTGTTATACGAATCCCTACTATTTGTCCTTCTGTCTCATTGGATTCGTTCTCTTTAAGATATTTTTCATCATCCTCAGTCCTAAATGATGATATTACTGAATATCTTTGGCCTGTAGTGCAAAGATGTATGATTACTTGATGAATATCTTTGGCCTGTAGTGCAAAGATGAACAGGTGTTGAGATGAACATGACTGACAGGTGATACAAATGAATATCTTTGGCCTGTAGTGCAAAGATGAATATTTGGATAAAGATGATTATTAATTGATGTTACAGGGATAAAATATTGATGATGGACTTTTAAATCTTAGAAGATAGTAGAATTCTTTCTCTACTTGACTCTTCTAATGGTTTGCTGTTTCCGCTGCAGTTGTTGATCTAAAACTTGTTGTCGATTATATTCTATCAGATTTTTCCCTGTTGAAGACTAACGATAATTTGTTTGTATATTATCTTAGTCATAATATTCTTTACTGGGCTAGTTGAGCTCACCCTTTTCCTTTTTGTTCCATTTTTCTTCTCAGGAGGTGAGAACATAGCAGGATCTAGTCGGGGTATGGAGTGATGGTTCTAGAAAGATGTATTAGCAGTCCTCACTATTTCTGTAAAATAGTGTTTGAATAATTGTAATGAGGATTTATTTGAGTGTGGATATTGTCTAGAAGACAATATTTGTATTTAAACTCACAGTATGTGTTGTCGTATTTTGCACGACAATTGTATTATTGAAGTTGTAGTTTGCTTTCTGTACCATGTATTTGGCGACTCAGAATGGGTGTTGTATACCTATTCTGGGGGCGTCACACTAATCCATGAACGGTCCAGATTGATTACTTTAATCTGACGGTCCATATTTAAAGAAAAATCTTTTAAATAAAGTATAATATATTCTATTCATAGAATAACTTTAATAAAGTATTCTGTTTTATATAAAAAGATGTTTCTGTTTTATTACGTTAATAATACGAATAAAACAAAACGTCATTATCGCTAAATAATTCATATTATTAACTGACAATAATTGAATCAAACTGAGTGATTTCTCATATAAGCATTAATAATCAATACCGTGTGCTACTATGCAACCACACGTATTACTGTACTTTTACTACCGAGTAATTCAACAGTATTAATGGTAAAACTTCCGTCGTTATTTTTAATAAAATATTTTTGTCGTTTTCTCAATCCGACAATAATTCCGTTGTGGGGTCCACCAATGATTGTGCCGTTGTACGAATATTCCTTGTTAAAACGAATATTTCCCGACCAATCAAATATTATATGACAACTTGCGTACTTTGTAAAATTTATAAATATTACCCACAACTATAACATTATATCAAATTAACTCCATAATATTCAAAAATGATATTTATAGAAAATTCACTTTATTAATAAAAGTTGGGGTCTTACAGCTGTAGATAACAAATCCATCCGAACCAGACGGTATTGTCAGAACAGATGCCGAAATGAGTCTCCTCTTAAGCTCTTGAAAACTCTTCTCACATTACTCACTCCATACGAATTTCGTATCATTTCGAGTCAGTTGAGTTAACGAAGTAGTGATTCGAGAAAATCCTTCCACGAATCTCCGATAATAACCAGCTAAATCTAGAAAGCTACGTACTTCGGTCACCGACTTCGGTTGCTCACAACTTTGTATTGCCTCAATCTTCGCTGGGTCAACAGATACTCCATATTTTGACACCACGTGCCCAAGGAATGCTACTTCCTCAAGCCAGATCTCATATTTCTTTAACTTGGCATATAGATTATTTTCACGAAGCCTTTGAAGTACCAGCTTCAAATGGTGCTCATGATCTTCACGGCTTTTGGAGTATATGAAGATGTCATCAATAAAGACAACAACGAACTGATCTAAATATTCCTTGAATACTCGGTTCATCATACCCAAGAAAGCCGCAAGGGCATTAGTCAATCCAAAAGACATGACTAGGAATTCATAATGCCCGTACCGAGTTCTAAAGGCAGTCTTCGGAATATCCTCAGTTTTAATCTTCAGCTGATGATATCCAAAACAAAGATCGATCTTTGAAAAGAATTGTGCTCCTTGCAACTGGTTAAACAGGTCATCAATACGAGGTAGCGGATACCTATTCTTGATGGTGACATGGTTCAATTCTCGGTAGTCAATATAAAAATGCATTCTCCCGTCTTTCTTCTTTACGAATAAAACAGGAGCACCCCAAGGAGATGTACTAGGACGAATGAAATCGATATCTAACAACTCCTGTAGTTGGACCTTTAACTCCTGAAGTTCAATAGGAGCCATTCGATATGGGATTTTAGAAATGGGCTTTGTACCAGGTTCAAGATCAATAAAGAATTTAACTTCACGTTCTGGGGGTAGACCGGGAACTTCTTCAGGAAATACGTCAAGAAATTCACTAACAACAGAAATATTATTCAAATCTAACGTATTTTTGTTCAAGTCCATGACATGGGCTAAGAAAGCTTGACATCTATTTTTTAATAAACGAATGGACTTATGGCTTGATATGACACTGATTGACTTTAATGGTTTGGTTGCTTAAATTCACCTAACAGGTTGGTTAGGAATATGAAAACTAACAACCTTACGAAAACAATCAATTTTGACATGATGAGTAGTTAACCAATTAATACCTAAAATCACATCAAAAGTAAGTATCTTTAAAGAGATAAAATCAACAGGTAATGTGATGGTTCCAACTTGAATCAAACAAGATTTATAAATAGTGGATGTAATGAAAGTTTCTCCTAACGGAGTATCTACAGATAAGTCAAAGTCTAATTTCTCCGGAGTCAAGTTTAAACGTTGAGCACAAGTAGGAGAGATAAATGAATGGGTAGAACCGGTATCTAGTAAGGTATAAACTTCGCAAGAATTTATGATTAGCTTACCCATAATCACCTCGTTCGGGTTCTTCGTATTTTGGCCAGTCACGACAAACGCTCTTCTAGGAACCGCTGACTTTGTCTTGTCCGGGATAGCCTTTTGAATCACAATCTCCGTTGGACTTAGTTTCGCTACAGTACAATCCCGAGCGATATGTCATTCATTTCCATAATTATAACATACCTTGAACTGTTGTGGACAGTTTGGGCTGATGTGTCCCTTTCTTTCACATTTATAGCATACGATCGGTGGTCGTTCTCCTCCCTTAGAAACAGTTGATACTGATGCTGACGTCTTCACATTGTCATTGTTGAATCTCTTTGTTTTGAAATTTCCACTTGACTTGCCTCTTCTGTTATCATGGCCACGATTACCACCAGAGTGGTTACCGCTTTTGTCTGAATTTTTTCCTCCCCGTTGGTTATCATATGTCCGATGACTGCTGTCACCGATATGACCCTGGTTGTGGTCCCTCGGTTGAACATACTCATTATCTCGCTCTAACAATTTAGCCTGGTTGACAACATTTGAATATAGAGAAAATTTATGAGAAATGAGATATTGATGTATGTCGGGTTTCAAATCTCTCAGAAACATCCGTGTCATACGTTCCTCATTCTCCACCAAATGAGGTGCAAACCTAGATAACTCCGCGAACTTAGCCTCATACTGGGACACAGTCATGTTGTTATGTTCAAGTCTGATAAACTCTACCTCCTTCATATGACGGATACTTTCAAGAAAGTACTTGTCATTGAACAGTTTCTGAAATGCTTCCCAAGAAATATTCAGTGCGGCTGGCTGGGTACGCTTCACAGATTTCCACCAGTAATCTGCCTCACCACGGAACATAAAGGTGGCGAATATAACTTTATGTTTCTCCGTGCATCCCAAGACATCGAATATCTTGGTAATTTACTTGACCCACGTTTCCGCCTTAATCGGGTCCGGCTTTTCCCAGAATTCTGGTGGTCCCAACTCTTTGAACGGCTTGACTGTGATAAACCGCGCATTGCTATCATTTTCACCTGTATTTTGTACACGAGTCTCCTTCGTCTAATTTTGCATGAACTGTAAAAAGCTTCTAAACATCCCATCGTTCATCGTCTGTTCAGTGGTATTGTTTAAAGGAGGAACATTGTCTTCTTGTTGTATGTTCTCCTGATTGGTGAGTAAAGGTGTCTCCACGGTCTCATTTACTCTACTGTTAACATTCTCGGTTGCCATTCTCAAATACTACCACAAAACAAGGGTTAATTAAAGAAATTAACATATCACATAATATCCTTATATTCTGACCAACCAACAAATAAGCTTAGGGAGGACACACTAGCGAAGAATTTACTCGTCTCTCCCCTCCTAGTTCTATTCCCCGATCTCTACCAGATACCATATCGCTTAGCTCTGATATCAACTGTGACGCCCCCAAAATAGGTATATATCACCCATTCTGAGTCGCCAAAAATATGATACAGAAACAACTACAACTTTATTAATACAATTATCGTGCAAAATACGACAACACTTAAACTGTGAGTTTAAAATATAAATATTGTCTTCTAGACAATATCCATACTCAAATAAATCTTCATTATAATTATTGATACACTATTTTACAAAATAGTGAAGACTGCTAAACAACTGTCTAGAACCATCATTCCACACCCCGACTACTTCCCGCTATATTATCGCTTCTTGAGAAGAAAAATGGAACAAAAAGAAAAAGGGTGAGCTCAACTAGCTCAGTAAATAATATTATGACTAAGATAATACAGAACAAATTATCGTTAGTCCTCAACAGGGAAAAATCTGATAGGATAAATAGACAACAAGTTTCAGATCAATATTCGCAGCGGAAATAACAATTCATTAGAAGAGTTAAGTAGAGAATGAAATCTACAATCTTCTATTAATTTAAAAGTTCATAATCAATATTTTATCTCTGTAACATCAATCAATAAACATCTTGAATCAAATATATTCATCTTTGCACTACAGGCCAAAAATATTCATTTATATCACTAGTTGGTCATGTTCATCTAAACACCTGTTCATCTTTGCACTACGGGCCAAAGATATTCATCAGTTAATCATTCATGTAAGACCCCGAATTTTATGAAATAAAAGTTTTTAATTTTTCTTATAATTACAATTCAATAAATGGTTAAATTGATAAAAAGTTAAAGTTATGGGTGAAATGTGAAAATTTTTCAAAATACGCAAGTGGTTATAAAATATTCATTGTTGTCGGGGAATATTCGTTTGGTCGTAGAATATTCTTTCTGTCGGGGAATATTCGTACGACGGCGCAGACATTTGTGGGCCCCATAACAGAATAACTGTCGGATGAAGAAAATGACAAATTTGAGTTTTTACAAATAACGGTGTAGTTGTTACCGTTAACACTGTTGGAATACTCGGTGGTTAAAATACAGTAATACGCGTTATTGCACAGTAGTACACGGTATTGCACAGTATTTTTAAAATTATTAATTCTTACTTAAGAAGGCACTACTCAATAATTGTTACAGTAATTACTGTTCAATATTTTATTTTATTGATTCAATAATTGCTACGTTGAATAATTAATTATTCAACGTAACCTAATTGCGCGCCAGTAATGAGAAATTCTTATTGGAAAGCCCCCTCTTTCCTGGGAACGGCCTGGTTGTCATAAATGTGATTCTATAATATTAATTGTGAATAATTAATTATTGATTCATATGATAAGGAAATATTTATTTTATGTGAATATAAATGTTAGATATATTTTGTGGTTAAAAATGAAGGAGTTAATGTTGAGGTATTTTATCAGTATTTTTGTCGGAATGGAGGTATTAAAAATCAATCAGGGTTTTTGAGATATATTGCGGGGGTTATAATTTTAATCCGACCGTTGGATCTTTGTGATTTTTGGATATGTTATACATATATAAGTTGAGTATATGTCCACAAATTTTGAACCGTTAAAAATGAACGTATGATTTATTATAAATTTTACGAGATGATTGGTTCAGAAATTGTTGAAGTTTTAGAATTTATCATTTTGGTGGAAAATTCTAGAATTGGTGGGCCCCACTCTTGGTTGGTGAAGAAATGTGCTGAAATTTTTATTCAAATGTGGTGGGTGAGAATAGTAGCAGGTAAAGCCATCAGGTTGCAGGTTAAGTCTGCTTCGGCGTGCTAACATTTTCCTATAAATACAGGGCTAAGTTAGAATTGAAAATCACACCAGAAACATAAGCTTTCTCTCTTTCTCTCTCTATATTATGAAGCATATTTTGTGAGTAATTAGATACTTTGAGAGTTGCTATTCAGTACAAGTTTCCTTCGGCTTTGCATTCTAGTCAGAAATACTGCACTTTTGAGGTAAGGGATAGTAAGAGATTTTAAGGATTATTATGTTTTTCAGTTCGTACTTCTTCTGACCTTCTAAAAATTCTGGAAAAATTTGAAATGATATTTTGATGAGTTTTATTGATTGTGTCCAAAAATGGCGATTTTCGGATGTATAGATTAAGAGTTGTGAATTTTATGAGAAAAGACTATTTAAAAAGTAACCGCTTATAACTCCTTGTGGTTAACTCCAAAATTGATGAAATTTTTATTGGGAGTACATCTATATAATATCAGTGTACTCTGTGAATTTTGGAATTTTTGGATAAAAGGACAATTTATGATAAATGTCTAAATATTCGGCGGTTTTGGCCATATGGAAAATAGTAAATGAATTTTAAAATTTCTGAGAAAAATATATGTTCACTATGGGACTATATTATGCCAAATCCTAGAAAAAAAATATTTTTGGAATTGATTTGGTATTTTTCATGAAAATGGTCTAGTTATGAGTAAATGAATTAAATATGTTTTGTAAAGTAAGAAAATTGGAAAATAGGATTGTGACGCCCCCAAAATTAGGTATACATCATCCATCTTGGGTCGTCAGATACATGGTACAGAACTCAAATAAAACTTAATAATATAACTGTCGTGTACAATATGACAAAACATAAACTGTGAGTTTAAATACAAATATTGTCTACTAGAGAGTATCCATACTCAAAAAGAGTCCTCATTACATTTATTAACACACTATTACATAGAATAGTGAGGACTACTAACTAATATTATCATTCGGACCATCACTCCATTTCCCGAGTTGCCCCAGCTACGTTCTCATTTTCTGAAGAGAACAGTGAAAGAAAGGGTGAGCTCAACTAGCCCAGTAAAAAAATATTATGACTAAGATAATGCATAATAAATTATCATTAGCCTTCAACAATGTTAAACTGATAAAATATAATAGACATCAAGTTTAACTGCAGCGGAATAAGCAATCCATTAAAAGAGTCAAGTAGAAAATAAACTCTACTATCTTTTATGATTTAAAAGGTTTTTCAACACTGTTATCGCTGGGACTCAGCTTAATAAAATAATCCACATCATCGAATCACCCCTGCACTACGACCAAGGATATTCGTGTATTCATTAATGGTCATGATCATGCCAACAACTGTCCATCAATGCACTACGGGCCAATGAGGACTTTTACCACATCATTTGTAACATTACGGTCATGATTATACCGAATAATTCCTGGTCATAATCATACCAAGTCCATCCATGCACTACAGGCCACAGATGACTTTAAATATTTTATAAACATGAGGATGATGGCAATGATATAAGAATTCAATAAAACAAGTTCAATAATTAATTTATCCAAGAATTAACAGCGTCCAAATTATCAACATAATACTGCTTTATGGAGTAAAATTCAAGAATACTTAGAAGAATATTTTCATGAAAAGATACTGGATGAACCGTAATTTTCAAGGATATTCCACTAATTTCATGGAGTATAGAAGTTAAAACTTAACCAACTGAGTATAATAAAGAATAGAATAACAAAAGAAATCACCCGGCATGCGCTAGACCGCACAGACAGGTTATTCCAACAGAATAATAAATAATGGAACTAGGTCCGGCGTAAACGCACAGACAGGATATTCCGACAGAATAATAAATAATGGAACCAGGTCCGACGTAAATGCACAGACAAGATATTTCGACAGAATAATAAATAATGGAACCAGGTCTGGTGTAAAACACACAGACAGGATGTTCCAACAGAATAATAACAAGACGAAACCAGGTCCGGTGTAAAACACACAAACAGGATGTTCCAACAGAATAATAATAAAAACGGAACCAGGTCCGGTGTAAAACACACAGACATGATGTTCCAACAGAATAATAGGAGAATATCACCAAGAATAGGGTAGACCGCGTATACAGGTTATTTCAACAGAATAATAAGAAATGGAATAACAACAGTTCTCTTCATGAATAAGAAAGAATAACACCCCTTACCGTTTTAAAGAAGAGCTGAAATAAGGAAGTAGTTAAGTAGTAGAATATTTTTCTTCTCTCTCTCTATAGTTTCTCTCTATAGTTTCTCTCTCTAGAGTTCAGTAAATTCGTAAGAAATAATGAAGGAATGAGCTGCTATTTATAGAAAAATGAAATGCATAGTAACTAATCTATGAACGGTCCAGATTGATTACTTTAATCTGACGGTCCATATTTAAAAAAAATCTTTTAAATAAAATATAATATATTCTATTTATAGAATAACTTTAATAAAGTATTCTGTTTTATATAAAAAGATGTTTCTGTTTTATTACGTTAATAATACGAATAAAACAAAACGTCATTATCGCTAAATAATTCATATTATTAACTGACAATAATTGAATCAAACTGAGTGACTTCTCACATAAGTATTAATAATCAATACCGTGTGCTACTATGCAACCATACGTATTACTGTACTTTTACTACCGAGTAGTTCAACAGTATCAATGGTAAAACTTCCGCCGTTATTTTTAATAAAATATTTTTGTCGTTTTCTCAATCCAACAATAATTCTGTTGTGGGGTCCACCAATGATTATGCCGTTGTACGAATATTTCCTATTAAAACGAATATTTCCCGACCAATCGAATATTATATAACAACTTGCGTACTTTGCAAAATTTATAAATATTACCCACAACTATAACATTATATCAAATTAACTCCATAATATTCAAAAATGATACTTATAGAAAATTCATCTTTATTTATAAAAGTTGGGGTCTTACAAGGATTTTATGACTTGAGAATCCTATATGAGGTATATGCAGATTTTTGATGAGGGTTTTGGTTATTGGTAATGAAATTTTATGAGTTTGGCATTTTAGGATAATTAAATGCATTATTTAGTAAAGTGTAAACAATTAAAATAAATTGTTTATAAATTTAAAAAATGTTATTCTTTCAATATCATTATACCGAAATATTGGTATGAATTTTATTGTGGAATTTCTGCCTTTTTGTGTCGAGTTTACTATTCATGGGTTACTATTCACGAGTTACTATTCATGACAAAATTAGTTTCTTTTTCTGACCAAATTATAGTTGAGTTATGAATATTACTCTTGAGATTAAATCTATATGTTGATTATATTGATTTCATTATCATATATAACATTTTTATAACCCTAATGATGATATTTCTCTTTGACTTGAGTGTAAAGATGGGTAAATTTTTCGTATGATCATGACTATGGGTTCCCTTTGGCCAGTAGTGCAAAGTTGAATTGTTGACTGGTATGATCATGACCATTGAATTTATAAATGAATATCTTTAGCTTAAGTGCAAAGGTGAAATGATCAACATGGTTATAATTATTGTTTATATAAATTCTGAAATGATTATATATTTCTTTGAGATATTAATATATTTAGCATGTAGTGCAAATATGAACTGTTGATGAATATATTTGGTATGTAGTGCAAATATGAACTGTTGAGGAATATCTTTGGCCTGTAGTGCAAAGATGAATTGTCGATGAATATCTTTGGCCTGTAGTGCAAAGATGATCTGTGGTTGAATATCTTTAGCCTGTAGTGCAAAGATGACCTGTTGATTAATATCTTTGGCCTGTAGTGCAAAGATGGTCTGTTGATGAATATCTTTGGGCCGTAGTGCAAAGATGAAATTATTAGTATGATTATGAACAGGAACTGTGATTTGGTATAACCATGATCTTTGATGTTTCAGGTAAAGACAAGTGATAAAAATTATCTTTGTCCTGGATGCGAAGAGGAATTTAGAATTACAATTATGATTATGAGTTATTCATATAATTGTGGAAATGAACTATTGATTAATGTTACAGGGATAAAACATTGTTGGTGGATTTTTTAACATGGAGAAGATAATAGACTTTATGGTCTATTTGACTCTTCTAATAGATTGCTCGTTCCGCTGCAACTATGGTTGAAATTTTTATCATCTACCATATGTTCTAAATCTCTGATTTATTATTGATGAAGACTATTGATAATTTATTTATCTTTAGTCATGATATTCTTTACTGGGCTAGTTGTGCTCACCCTTCTGTTTCACAATTCCTTTCAGGTAATAAGAGTGTAGCTGGGTTGAGCGGGGGTAACAGGAGAATAGAACGGTGGTCATCATTTAGTAGTTATATTTGGTGAATCATCTAGGGTGAAGCGAATCCAACATTGGAAGGGTGTTTTGCCACTATCATACAAGATGTCTAATGACATACAACCTCGTGTCATCATAAGACAGGATTGTGCTCATCCACTTGCTGAGTATATTTACGAGCACTACCTATATAATCTTGGTATTTGTTTGAAGTATAATTCACGATTAAAGACAGTGGAGATAATGATATGTCAAGAGAATATGATAGTAATCTTCTTGTTTTTCTTTGGGGTCTATTGGGTCAACTATGGATAATTCTGTGGCCATATGATATCTATCATAACCTTGATGCATGGCCTCCCATGTACGAAGGTTTCCTTGAGCACTTCCCAAATATTCTAGTTTCTAAAATAGTTTTTGATTGTACCTTTATGTATGGTACCTTTGTGAGGTGCTGACACATGATGGTGTCCAATGTCACATTTAGTATATATTTGTATCCAAACTCACGGCATATGTGTTGTTGTATTTTGCACGACAATTATTGTAATAAAGTTGTAGTTATTTTATGTACCATGTATTTGGCGACTCAGAATGGGTTGGATGGAATGAACCTGTTTTGGGGTTGTCACAATTCATCTTTGCATTACAGTCCAAAGATATTCAGTAATATCATCATTTAGGACTGAGGATGATGAAAATATTTTAAAGAAAACGAATCTATTGAGATAAAAGAATAAAAATTAGGGATTCGTACTTCGGCTTATCCATGTTCAAAAAACACCCCATAATATATCATAGTGGAGTAAAATTCAAAAATAAAGATGAAAACATGGATACAATTAAAGATAGTAACAAAAATAGACATCTGAGACAAAAAAGAGAAAATTTTATTTTTCAAGTGAATAGTGCTGTATTCGTGGCAATATACATGAATAATAACTCCGACACAAAAAGGTAAAAATTTCACAATAAAATTTATATAAATATTTTGGCATAATGATATTGGAGGAAATAATATCATTTATAAAAAAAATAACATCCCTTACCTCGAAAAGACAGTACTTCTGACTGGAATACTGGATATAGTGCTGAAGAAACTTGCACCGTATAACAACACTCAAAGTATCAAAATACTCACAAGAATACGCTCGATAATATAGAGAGAAAAAACTTCAGTTTTTGAAGTGATTTTCAATTTTAATCTAAGCACCCTATTTATAAGAAGATGTTTAGAACACCAAAGTAGAAAATTTAATAAAATAATAATATTTTTAAAAAAATCTTCCTTAGCCCACCACATAAAAATCTCAGCACACCCAAGTGGGTCACACCCACAAAAAAAATGTTTTTCATTAGAAAAATATTTATAACTCAAAAATCAATTCAGACCCAATATTTTGAAAATTCAATCATTCACAATAAATAGCACTTTTATTAAAAAAATTCGAATCTTATGTCCATTCCATAGGAAATTCAATTATCTACAACTTTGTAAGTTTAAGTTTTTTCAAATTCCAAACAGAAACTGACCGAAATTCACATACGGACGATTTTACAGGCTATAATCAAATTACAGTCAAAAATTGGTCCCACCAACATGTTTAACATGTTTTTAACATTTATCGTAACAAAAATAATCTTCCTCCTCGTTTATTCATATATCACACATTTATTGTAAAAATATCATAATTATTATATTATGAAAATATAATAATATATTTAAATGAATTATTTTATCAAAAAAGATAAAATACCTGTGAGACCCCAAATTTGATGAATAAAGATTTAATTTTCTCGAAATATTTTTTTACTATTATGGTGTGGATTTGAGATAGTGTTATAGTTGTGGGTAGTATTTATAAATTTTGCAAAGTATGCAAGTTGTTATATAATATTCGTTTGGTCGGGGAATATTCTTTTTTTCGGAGAATATCCGTACGACGGCATAATCATTGGTGGACCCTACAACAGAAGTATTGTCGTAATAAGAAAACGACAAAATTATCTTTTTATAAAAATAACTGCGAAAGTGTTACCGTTAAAACTGTTGAACAACTCGGTAGTAAAAGTACAGTAATACGCGTGGTTGCATAGTAGCACACGGTATTAATCATTGATACTTATGTAAGAAGTCACTCAGTTTTATTCAATTATTGCTACAGTAATTGTTGCATCATATCTCTCATATTATTGATTCAATTATTGTCACAGTAGCATCTGTATAATATGTTATGTTATTAAATCAATAATTGAGACGGCAAAGTTATTCATATTATTATTTACAATATTAACGATGTCTAGAAGTTTTGCCAATGAGAGGTTTGGTCACCTAATTATGCGCCAATAGAGAGAAATCTTTATTAGAAAGCCCCCTCTTTCCTGGGAACAACCTGGTTGATTAATATTGTGAATTATAATAAAGGTGATAAGTTTTGTTTTATTATTATTATAAATGTAATAAAATAGAAAACTTTTTATATAAAACAAAATATTTTTATAAAGTTATTTGTTTTATTAGACTATAAATAGAATATATGATATTCTATTATGCATAGTATTTGCATAGTGTCTGCATAGTATTTGCATAGTAAAATCTTTTTATATAAAACAGAATACTTTTATAAAGTTATTTGTTTTATTAGACTATAAATAGAATATATAATAATCTATTATGCATAGTGTTTGTATAGTGCCTGCATAGTATTTGCATAATAAAATCTTTTATATAAAACAGAAAATTTTTATAAAGTTATTCGTTTTATTATATTATAAATAGAATATATTATATTTTATTTAAAAGATTTTATTTTATAAGAATATTTTATTAATATTGCATAGTAAATCAATATGGACCGCCCGTTTAAAAGTAAATCAATCTGGACCGTTCATGAATTAGTTACTATTCAGTCCATTATCCTATAAATAGAAGTTCATTCCTTCATTATTTCTTACGAATTCACTGAAACTCTAGAGAGAGAAACTATAGAGAGAAAGAAGAAAAATATTTTGCTACTTCACTACTCCTATATCCAATTTCTTCTAAGGTAATGAGTATTATTTCTTTCGTATTCATGAAGAGAACTTCTGTTATTCCATTCTTTATTATTATGTTGGAATAACCTGTATACGTGGACTACCCTATACTTGGTGAAATTCTTCTGTTATTCCATTTTTTATTATTATGTTAGAATAACTTGTATATGCGAAGTACCGCATACATGGTGAAATTCTTCTGTTATTCCATTCCTTATTACTCTGTTGGAATAACCTGTATATGCGAAATACCGCATACATAGTGAAATTTTTTTGTTATTCCATTCTTTATTATTCTGTCGGAATATCCTGTTTGTGCGTTTACGTATGACCTGGTTCCATTATTTATTATTCTGTTGGAATATCCTATCGGTGCGGATTACGCATGACCTGGTTCCATTATTTATTATTATGTTGGGAATAACCTATCTGTGCGATCTATCGCATGCATGGTGAATTCTTCTGTTATTCCATTATTTATTATTCTGTTGGAATAACTTATCTATGTAGATTACCACATGCATGGTGAATGATCCTTTGTATTAATTTCTTATTAAATTGTGAAAATGATCTGTCTACGTGGATAACCGCATGGCGGGCAAAAATCTATTTGCAGTTTCATATATTCTATTACGGCAAAACTAATGATTTGGCCACCGAAGTTGGCACGTTTTATAGAATACCCGATTGAACTTTTAATTTTTTAAATTAACTCACTGAACTAATTTTTATTTTCAAATTGGGTCATTCCGTTAAAAAAAAATTGACAGACGTTAATTTTTTATCTACGTGGCGCTGACGTGACAAAAAAAATAAAAAATATGCTTATGTGGCAAAAAAAAAAATCAAAAACAGATTTTAAAATAAAAAAATTAACATTTAAAAAATAACAAAAATATAATAAACTAAAACAAAAAAAATCAAAATATCTTTACTTCTTCAACTAAAAAGATTTAACCATCTTGATTATTTGGCAAAAAACAGAATTTTTTTAAAAAACATAATTTTAAAAAAAAAATAGAATTTTTTTAAAAATAGATTTTTTTTTAAACATACTTTTTTTTAAAAAAAGATTTTTTTTAAAAACAGAATTTTTTAAAAAGCTACTTTTTTTAAAAACAGATTTTCCAAAAAAACAGTTTTTTTAAAATAGAATTTTTCAAAAAATAGACTTTTTTTAAAAACAGAATTTAAAAAAAATAGAATTTTTTTAAAAACATAATTATTTACAAAACAGAATTCTATTTTGTTTAAAAATTCTGTTTTTTTTAAATATGTTATTTAAAAATTTTTGTTTTTAAAAAAGTTGCGTTATAAAAAAAATTCTATTTTTTTAAAAAAATCTATTTTTTATAGAATTCTGTTTTTAAAAAATTCTATTTAAAAAAAAATATGTTTTTTAAAAAAATTCTGTTTTTAACAAAATTTTGTTTTTTTTAAAAAGTCTGTTTTTTGAAAAAAATCTATTTTTAAAAAATTTCTATTTTTAAAAAAAAATATGTTTTTTTAAAAAAATCTGTTTTTTTTAAAGTCTGTTTTTTTAAAAAAATCTATTTTTTAAATAAATTATGTTTTTTATAAAAAATCTTTTTTTTTTGCCAAATAATCAAGATGGTTAAATCTTTTTAGTTGAAGAAGAAAAGATATTTTGATTTTTTTGTTTTTGTTTTATTTTATTATGTTTTTGTTATTTTTAAAATGTTAATTTTTTTATTTTTAAAATCTGTTTTTGATTTTTTTTGCCACAGAAGCAATATTTTTTATTTTTTTTGCCACGTCAGCGCCACGTAGATAAAAAATTAACGTCTGTCAACTTTTTTTAACGGAATGACCTAATTTAAAAATAAAAATTAGTTCAGTGAGTTAATTTAAAAAATTAAATGTCCAATCGGGTATTCAATAAAACGTGTCAACTTCAATGACCAAATCATTAGTTTTGACATTCTATTATACTCAGTTGGTTACAGTTTTGGCTTCTATACTCCATGGAATTAGTAGAATATCCTGAATATTTGCGCTTTATCAAGTATCTTTTCATGAAAATATTATTCTGAGCATTCTTGAATTTTACTCCACAAAGCAATATCATGTTGACAATTTGGACGCTATTAATTCATGGATAAATTAATTCTTGAACTTGTTTTATTGAATTCTTATATCATTGTCATCATCCTCATGTTTATATTATGTTGAAAGTTATCTGTGGTCTGTAGTGCATAGATGGACTTGGTATGATTATGACCAGGGATTATTCGGTATAATCATGACCGTAATGCTACAAATAATGTGGTAAAAGTCCTCATTGACCCGTAGTGCATTGATGGACAGTTGTTGGCATGATCATGACCATTGATGAATACACGAATATCCTTAGCCCATAGTGCATGGATAATTAGTGGTTGTGATACTAATGAATATCCTTGACCGTAGTGCAGGGATGATGTGGATTATTTATTAAGCTGAGTCCCAACGATAAAAGTGATGAAAAACTTTTTAAATCATAAAAGATAGTAGATTTTATTTTCTACTTGACTCTTTTAATGGATTACTTGTTCCGCTGCAGTTAAACTTGATGTTTCAGTTTAACACTGTTGAAGGCTAACGATAATTTATTATGCATTATCTTAGTCATAATATTTCTTACTGGGCTAGTTTAGCTCACCCTTTTATTTTCATTGTTCTCTTCAGGAAATGTGAACGTAACAGGGACTAGTCGGGAAACGGAGTGACGGTCCAGATGATAGCATTAGTAGTTCTCACTATTTTATGAAATAGTGTAATAATAAATGTATTGAGGACTTATTTTGAGTTTGAATACTGTCTAGAAGACAATATTTGTATTAAAACTCACAACTCATGTTGTATATTTAAGATTGTATTTGTATTTTGTACCATGTATTTGGCGACTCAGAATAGGTGATGTATACTTATTTTGGGGGCGTCACAATACCAATTTTCAATAATTGTCACTTAAAAAAAATTCTTCCATTTATATCCACATAAAATAAATATTTTTCTTATCATATAAATCAATAATTAATTATTCACAAATAATATTACAGAATCACAATACTGACAATCAGGCCGTTCTCAGGAAAGCAGGGGCTTTTTAATAAGGATTTCTCCTTATTGACACGCAATTAGGTGACCAAACCCTCTTTAGACATAATTTTCTAGACATTGCCAATAATGCTATCTAATAATATTATTAAAATAATATAATTTATTGATCTGATAATAAAAATACTGTGCAGTGACAATTATTGAAACAACAATAATATAAAATATCAATGTAGCAATTATTGAATCAATAAAATAAAATATTGAACAGTAATTACTGTAACAATTATTGAGTAGTGCATTCTTACGTAAGAATCAATAATTGGTGCAATACCATGTGCTACTGTGTAACACCGCGTATTACTGTATTTTAACCACCGGGTATTCCAACAGCGTTAACGGTAACAATTACGCCGTTATTTATAAAAAAAACTTATACTTATCGTTTTCTTCATCCAATCGCTTTCCGTTATGGAGCCCACACAAGGCTGCGCCGTTGTACGAATATTCCCCGATAGTAAAAATATTCACGACCAAACGAATATTTCCCGACAACAAGAATATTTTATAACCACTTGCTTATTTAAGATATTTGCGTATTTTACCCATAACTTACCACATTAATCAAATCAACCCTTACTATTTCAAAATAATAAATAGAGAAAATTCAATTTTATTTATAAAAAGTTGGGATCTTACAAACCGAATCCGATGAAATTATTCTCTAAACATAAGGACTTATTTATCACTCTCTCGAATTTACACCAAAAAAATTTATTTATATAGTTTATATGCTTTAAATATATTTTTTGTTTTAAATATATTGCTAAATATACTCGGTGTTTAATTTAATACTAATCTCATTATAATAAGATTGAAAATATTTTTGTTGTTTTATAAATAAATTTTAAAAATATATTTTCTAATTTAAGAATCGAGGGAAATTTTCAAAAATTTTACACAAGGTTAGGTGAACTGGTGAAGAATTCCTATGGCAAAAGTCAAAATAAAGAAAAGAAATTGTCAACTTTCAACGACGTCGTAATGAAGAGTTCATAAACCTTTTGGGGATTTTGATTTTGCACTTTTCCTTCGTCTTTTCTCTCACATCTCCTGCGGTGGCCAAGTAGCAGAATCAGCCATAATCGATCGTTCTCCAGTTCTGTGTAACCAATAAAGATCAGAGCTTGTAGACTTAATAAACTGATAAAATTAAGAAGAAAATGACGAAGGCGGTGGCTGCAAAGATAGCACCGTCGATGCTATCATCAGACTTTTCCAATTTGGCATCAGAGGCAGATCGTATGCTCCGGTTCGGCGCCGATTGGCTCCACATGGACGTCATGGTAATAGATTCGTTTTATTTGGATTGTATTTCTGTTTTAAATTTTACAATTGAACTGTATTAATATTCTAACCCATGAATAGAATTTGAGGGGAAACAAATTATTACTCGAGATTTTTGAAATGAATAGGTATTTAGAAGATTTGAGCTAGGTAAGCATTTAATTATTATTTTAAGGTTGGATTTTATTGAGGTTTCTTAATGGATTAAATATTGAGTGTGGATGAACTCATGTTACGATATTATCGTTTTTCTTAGACATCGTGTGACATGAAGTTTTTGTTTCAGATAAGGTTGTAAAATGAGCAAATAGTTTGGGCTCAATTTATACTCGCTCGACTAGAAATTCGATTCGAGCTCAACTCGAAATATAAATTAATCAAGCAAATAAAGTTCGAGTCTTTAACTTCCTCAAATTGTAATTTTCTATTAATATTCGGATCATATTTGTTTGAAAAGTTCAAACTGCTCGGACTCGATTCGTAGTAATTGTGCTCGACTCGATAACTAAATGAGTCTCAATCAAACCTTATTTTATACCCAATAAATTTTGTGAATCAAATCTGAGCAACTCAATACTCGGATCGACTCGGTTCGTTTGTGCCATTAATTTGAGAATTGGAATTATAATCAACCCTTATAATTTGCTTTTACTTAAATTATAATTTTAAGACTTGGAATTGATGCCGCCCAATAAGTGGTAAGATTTTTCTGATAAATTAGGGAGTTGCTTATGTACTTCATGTTTCTGGTGGATTTCTTAACACTGACAATTGTGTATTAATAATGCTGGTCATGATTTTCCACCATCCACGGATTACTTACAAGGCTTTTACTGAGAAAACTTAACCTTATGGTTATATCATTCAGGATTTATCTGAATTTTGGTTAAGCCTGATATTTTTTTACTGTAACATATTTTTGGTGGTTTCCAACCCTAGTTCCATAAAGTTTACTCAAATTTGATTATTATGGTAAGGGTAGGTGGTTATTAATTATGAAAAAGTCTCGATTCTCATATACTTGAAATATTTATATTTATTCTTGCATAAGCTAATGAAGTTCCAAATATGTAATTCTATTCTTATGGTGTGTTAGTCGTGGTGGTAAGCCTTGTGTAGCTGTTAGTCTACTGATGACCGGCTTAGCCCCCCAATAGTAATTGTATTTGGTATATATTGCTGGTGGATATTTTATTTAGAGACGTTTTTCTTTATTATTGCTTAATAGATATCTATGAGTTTCACTGATAACTGTTTTTGGTTTATCTGCAGGATGGGTAGGTTTCACAATTAGCTCAAATGAAGTGTTTCTTACCTCTCCAGTGATTGCCGAGTGGATATCACCTGATCGAAGCTCTTCAAATACTTTCCGCTCTTTATATAAGCATTAAAAAATGCGGATTGCTTTTGGTTAAGTTCTTTTTCTATTTTTTGCAGGCACTTTGTCCCAAATCTTACTATTGGTGCTCCAGTCATTGAGAGTTTGAGAAAGCACACAAAGTAATGTCTTTTGCATGCATCTCCACTCAGATAATAAACATCATGACTTATGGAGTATTTTACTGCAACAGAAGATGTTTAATTTTTCTTTTCTTGCAGGGCATACTTGGATTGCCATCTCATGGTCACAAATCCTCTCGATTATGTGGAACCATTTGGTAAAGCTGGGGCTTCAGGGTTTACATTTCATATTGAGGCATCCAAAGGTGGAGCAAATTGTTGTCTGGATAGTGCTTTGTATTAAGATTTCTATTAGCTAAGGTCTACCTTTGTTTTATTTCTTAACTTCAAATATTAGGCCATCATTTTGTTAATTTTCAGACAATTGGCAAGAACTTGTCCAAAAAATTAAGGCAAAGGGCATGCGGCCAGGTGTATCATTAAAACCTGGAACACCAGTTGAAGAAGTGTATCCACTGGTATGCATGTTTGAGTTCTTGATACTCATGTTGACTCTTTTGTGTGGTCTGGATTCTTACAGCTTGATAATTAAAATTTAAAAATATTAATTGATGGAGTATTTAAAAAATTCTGTACATAATCCTTCTAATGAATGACATCATTCTTCCTTTCTTCTTCCTGCCGTAGCTTGATGGTGAAAATTCTGTGGAGCTGGTTCTTGTTATGACAGTAGAGCCTGGATTCGGTGGACAAAAATTTATGCCAGAAATGATGGATAAGGTGCATTTACATACTTCTTTTTGAGTTACAATTATATTACTGTGTTTGGTTTCCAATAATTTCACTATCAATCATTTTGGATTTCAGGTACGTGCTTTGAGAAAGAAGTACCCGTCACTTGATATAGAGGTTAGTTTGGTATACCTATAATCCCCCATCAATGTTCTAGGTTCATTAATCTGTACCTTTTTTGTTGGGATCTATTATTCTGGGAAGGGGAATCATTTTCCATGATTTATAAAGCTTTCAGTCGGTGTGGGAACTCGGCAAAGTTTGCTGGAAGTTTTTTTTTGTTTTGTTTTTTGTTGTTTTTGGTTTTTTAAAAATAATTTAGATATTCTAAAAATACTGACTTTTCCCCCATCAATAATGTTTATTTTCTATTTATGTTTCTTCTTATAGCCCCTCTGCTAATGTTTAAGCTGTGTAATCGCTGTGTAATCTATGTTTGATGTGTTGCATAATGAAGCATTTTTAAGGTTGTGGCTGATAAAATGTGAACAACCTTCTTTATCTTGAGATTAGTTACCTGTTATGGAAACCACACAGCTACCCATATGCACACAAAATAAAATATTACTGAATTCGAGTCATATCTCTATTTTCTCTTTGTAAGAAGTTGCAAGAATCTGAAACACAGTTGACTTTGTTTTTCAGGTAGACGGCGGTTTAGGGCCTTCAACCATTGACATTGCTGCTTCAGCTGGAGCAAACTGCATTGTTGCAGGAAGTTCGGTATTTGGAGCTTCTGAGCCTGCTCACGTTATATCACTTTTGAGAAAGAGTGTAAATGAAGCCCAGTCAACAAACTGATATTGATACAGGCAAGAAACTTTCTGATAACGATCCAACTTTTGTAAACTGATGTACTGTTTGCACTTCGTGTACTAAAGATCTGTATGAGATTTTTAAAACCATGAAGATAATAAAATGATAAGGTTTGTTTCTGCCATTGGCCTCATTTCAGTCGTTTGTCTTGTATGTAAATGACTTGCATATCATGAATGATACCTAGATTGACCCGTATAAATGTTTTGGATAATTAACAACTGGGAAGTTGTATTAGGTGTGATTTGTTTCAAGCCATAGTTGTTTTTTTTTGGTGAAGGGCACCCCCTGTTGCACTTTGAATCCTTAGGTTGAGTCTTGATGAAGGATGACCCCATGTGCGATAATTCTTATTTGCAGCATGCTGACTACATTTAAGATCTTTTTTCATCAATACATTGACAATATTGAGCGAGAACATATTGGATTTGGATAAATCTCCTTAACAAGTTCCCCGCTTTCAAAGCCGATGGAAATACATGTAGTATTTTTCTCATAATTCTTTGCTATTGATTGCAATCTCTCTCTCTCTCTCTTCTATTGAACCCTGTTAACTTGTTATGGTTATCATCAGCACTTGATCCCATATAGATTATATTTTGGAACTTGAAATTCATTAGGTATATCCAGTGGCAAAGCCATAAATTGTTGGCAGTGGGGTCAATTATTAGAGTTTCAAACAATAAATCAAAATTGATAATTATAGTAACAAAAAACGACTCAAATATATAACAAAAAAAATATGATATATGTCATTGTTGTAGCTATCAAATTTATCTACAAAAAATAACTAGTATAATATAATAATTACAATTGTCCTCTGGTTGTTTTCATTCGTTGAAATTGTTGTATAATACTTTCATTGTCAATGCAATCAAATACATCATTCTCGATGTATGTAATCAAGCAATTCATTAGTTGATATTCCATGAAATTGTGCAACCTATTCTTGATTATCTTCATCGCAGAAAATACTTTTTCAACAGTAGCAGTCACAACATGTAAGATTAATGCCAACTTAAGAAGTCGATATACCAAATGAAATACAATGTTTCTTAGTACCTACGAGCTTTCTTTCGTGACAGCTAATCCCTTGAACTTCCAAAAACTCTTGATTTGTCCGTATATTAGAAATGTAATTATCTAGTTGACTATCAAGTTTCATAAGATCTGTTGGAGAAAAGTCATTCGAATAAAAGCTAGCGAGATGAATCAATTTGTCCTTATCAAAACTAGCGAAACAATCACTAGGATTTAAGCATGCCATTGATATAAACAAGTCAGTAAAACGATTATTTAATTCTTGAAGTTGCCAATCCAAAACAATACAAAATATCTCAACATAATGATGGTGAAAATTTATAATACCTTGAGATTTTCGACTTGATCTCCCATGAATAAAGCATTCATATCTATAATGTCAATTTTGTTTTTGTTGCAAAATAAACAAATTTCATCAATTAGCTTCTCCCATCCCTCATCTCTCATAGCCTTCAATGATTGCTTAAACACTTTAACTAATTTCATAGCATTTACAATGTCTTGATCATTTCTTTGCAATGCTTGTGATAATTCATTTGTAATTCCCAATATTTTTCTCATCAATATTAGATCAAATGCAAAACCAAATGATTGTAATGACTAATGAACCAAAAGCAATACCTTTTTGTTGGTATATCAAACCACATCTGAAACCTACTCAAGTACATTAATCACTGAGAAGAGAATAGAGTTCAAAAGTGTCTCATAATGTGATCCCCAACGTGTCACTTGCCCGTTTCTTGATGTAAGCCTTTCCCACTTTAAAGTTAATTATTCATCAATGCTTCTCCTACTCTAGCAGCTTCTTTCTGTTGAAGACTATCTCGATGCTTGCATGATGCTCCAGCCGCATTTAACAACTCAGAAACCTTGTTAAAAAACCAAGCAATGTGAACGTATGAATGTTTTGGAACTCAAACAATTGAGACATTACAGAATGTGTGTTTCAACCTCTATTTTTGGTAAAGGACAGATTATTGTAGCTTTCTGGTTTGCGTTTTAAAATTTTAAGTTGGGTCTTGAATCTTGATGTCCTCATAAATAAGTTATCATGCTGTCTGCAAATAAGTTGGTAAAATCTTTTATTTTGGATTTGGCTCTTCTACATCAAGAAGTGGCCAATATTGAGCAAATCGCAGTGGGTAGGACAACATACCTTTTGAATTCTCCCCAGTGAGCTCCACCCTATAAAATCTTGTATCGGTCACGAATATATTAATTTCACAAAACATTCTCTATTTGTCCTAAAAAATTTTCATAAGATTCTTTATAATAATACTGAAGATCACTTTTATATTTTAAAGGATGATCTCCTTTTGTTGTTAAAGTTATCGTCAACACTTGATTCCTTATTAAAAATCTCCCTTCATACTTTTTAGTGTTGGAACTTGAGATTTGTTTGTTATATCCTATATTTACCCTTTAGCTATAATATAGAGATTTGATGCAGAGAACTAAAAAATATCAAGTGTTAGAATAAGAACCTTTTGCTGCTTCCCTTTAAAGAAATCTACCCTAAACCATGACCTGCCCTAGGATCAGGCCAGACCCCTCGAACTTAAGCTGCAGCTTGACCTTCAATTAGCCTTTCCATTTGTCCCCTAAGCAGCTTTTCCGAGAGGGAAATTTTTCCATCCTTAAATGTTTTTACCAAAGAAAAGTTTCAGTAGAGTGGCAAGTGTTGCTTGGTTCAAGACAATCCACCATCCAATATCATCTTCTAGTTACACCACACCTGGGGAGTTCATATGTTTCTAAAAAAGCGAAATTATTTTATTCTTCATATGCATAGTCGGTGTCGCATTGAAATTTGAAGTTTAGATCATTCAAGAAGCACAAAGATGTAGATGTGCATTTGTAATGAGCATTTATGTGTTAATGTTCTTTTGCAACAAATTTTAACTTCTTAATGTCAAAATTCAGCTACAAAAACTATCCCAAGAATTTATGAAAGGAAGTTAAAGAATGTCAAGACTGTAATAATTAATAATTTATTCTTCAAAAAGTGATTATGTCTACCCATCAGTCCAATTCGGATCATTTTATAGATTTAACTGATTGATTCTTTTGTCATGGGTGGCAAACGGAAGAACTGTGTTACTTATCAGGCATTTTTGCCTTGAGAAGTCAAAAGCAAATTTTAATTTTTTTTTGTGAAACGTGAAATTCGTGAAATGTGAGTAATTAATTGGTGACTCAGATGCAATCTCTTATGAAGAACTGTGTGTAAAGCTTCTCTTTTGTGATATACTGATATTGGTGCTTGTCAACCCAGGATAGATATCTATGGCCTGTTTGACATTAACCATTTTCTACCTTCTTTTTCACGCCTCAGATTTTTATACATGTAGGTTTGTCAGTGTATAACATTGATGCAGTCTTTCTTGTTGGAAATGGGATTTGAAACATTAAATATTAGAGTATTTTGAGGCTCAATTTAGTGTGGGATCGACACTCCGAAAATGTCGGGTCTATGCACCTATACGTTCTCCTCCGAGAGGAGTATAACGTGGTATACTTATTTGTTCAAATCCATTAGGAATTGAATGAGAAAATTGACTCGGAAGTCACCTACTTGATATGGTGTAAATTGCATAATCCCATATAGGATATGGGAAGGAAAAATGAAGAACATATATATGGGATGTTTGCTCAATGGGAAGGGCCCCAAGGGGCACCCCATTTTTGTGGAAGGGAGAGGACCTAATCAAGGCTTAATTCAAACCAACACGCGCGCCGCCGTCCGACTCGGCCTAGTCGAGTCGTGGTTAGGGTGGGTGGTCATGTGAAATATAATTTTTTGGACAAAATTTATTTTATTAATTATCAGATTTTGTTTTAAGTTATATATCAACACTACGTCGTGCCGTCCGACTCGGCCTAGTCGAGTCGTGGTTAGGGTGGGTGGTCATGTGATATATAATTTTTTGGACAAAATTTATTTTATTAATTATCAGATTTTGTTTTAAGTTATATATCAACACTACGTCGTTTTAACAACGGTTACACCCAACGGTAATATTTATTTCTATAAATTAAGGAGGGGCTCTGCGCTTAAAACAAAGAATTTTCCCTCCTCCCGTTCTGCAGAAATAAATTTTTCGTTCCTGTTCCTATTTTCTCCGTTCCTTTTCTTATATTTTCCGTTCCTGTTGCAGTGATAATATCTCGTTCCTTGCAGTAATAATATCCCGTTCCGTATCTGCAAATTTTTCCGTTTCCCATTCTCTGTAAAAAGTTACAGTAAGTCTTTTCAGTTTTTTTCCATTCATGCATGCATTATTCTTACTAACAGTAAAAGTTTGAGTACATAAACATTGAAATTGGTTCGATGAATTCTTAATTTTGTAATGCTATTAATTAAGAATTGAAATCTGTTTTATCTTGGGAAGCAATTATTCAATTAACCCTTAGCATCTGTGGGGAATAAATTTACTTTAAGCAGACTTTGTGAATTCAAAGGACTCGGATTTATATTTATCATTTTACAAGTTATTTATATTCTGCATAATTTATTATTATTATATTTATATGTATTATTAAATAATACTATATATTACATATAACAATCTTAAAGCAAATTTACTTTTCTGTAATTATAGTTTGATTTAATATACATAGTATTCTGTGATATGATTGAATGTTATTACATGCAATTATGTTATTTTCAATTTCTTAGAAATATATATATGCAAGTATATATAATATTCGGTTTTATATATATATATATATATATATATATATATATATATATATATATATATATATATATATATATATATATATTGCATGTTAATACTATATATTCTGTTTATGCATGAATAGACATTAATAATTACCAATAATATGGCTTTTGGTGTAATATAAAAGATTACATGCATACTTGAGAGTATTAGTTAAATAACAGAACAATTGAATTGCCATTTTGTTAATTATCCATGCTTTTGGTACATGCATGCTTTTGGTGTAATATAGATTACATGCATATTTGGTGTAATATAGAAGTCATCATTTTTAGTTGAGAATTTTCAAAGACTGCAGTACTGCATCATGCATATATATAAAAGTCATTCATGTAATTTTTATTTTTTTTATATATATGGCGTGACTATATATATATATATATATATATATATATATATATATATATATATATTTTAAGGCTTATAGAATATCCTGTCCAACTATAAAGAAATAGTAAACAGAGTTTGTTAAAATTTTCTGCACATTTCTGTTATTCGATTTTGTGTATATAGTATTCTATAATATTAACAGAATATTTGTTGCATATTACTAAATAATATTCTGTTATTTTATTTAATTGCATGAAAATATACATATTATTCTGTCTAACAGTTTATATTACATGTTAATAAATTGCATGTTTATATGTTTATAAATATTGCATGATTAATAGATATATAATATTTTGTTTATATATATTCTGTAATTGTATTATTGTTTTATGTAAACAAAAAATTGTTTGCATATTAATAGATACTATTCTGTTATTGTTTTTAAATTCATATAACAGTTTATTTTGATTGCTAATATATATTATTGTGTTAATATATAAATATTCTGCAAAAATAAATTTGTAAACAAAATTTATTACATCTTGTACAAATAGAAAATTGTTTCTGTCTATTGACTATTGTCTTACTTGTATAACAGAAATGGCAACTACAAGTATCATTCCTGCCGTGAATATGTCTCATGGAGAAAAGTCTGAAAGGTTCAATGAAACTGATTTCAAGCGTTGGCAACAGAAAATGCTCTTCTATCTCACCACGTTGAACTTGACAAGGTTTCTACAAGAGGACCGTCCTACTCTTGTTGAAGGAGAAACTGACAAGAAAAAGGTGGCTGTTGTTGATGCATGAAAACATGCAGACTTCCTTTGCAGAAACTATGTGATGAATGATTTAGATAATACATTATATAATGTATATTGTACAATTCAAACTGCAAAGGAACTTTGGAATCTTTAGATAAAAAATATAAAACTGAAGATGTTGGCATGAAAAAATTTATAGTCGGTAGATTTCTTGATTTTAAAATGATAGATTCTAAAGCAGTTATCACTCAGGTTCAATAATTACAAGTAATTCTACATGACATTCATTCTGAAGGAATGTCATTAAGTGACTCATTCCAAGTTGCAGCAATGATTGAAAAACTTCCATCATCATGGAAAGACTTCAAGAATTATCTAAAGCATAAACGCAAGGAGATGAATCTTGAAGAATTGATCGTGCGACTTAGGATTGAAGAGGACAATCGAGTATCTGAGAAGAAGAGTGGAAGAAACTTCATTGAAACAAAGGCAAATGTGATAGAACAAAGGCCAAACAACAACAAAAGGAAACGTGAAGGCAAAGATGCTTTCAAGGCCAAAAAGAAATTCAAAGGCAAATGCTTCAACTGTGGCATTCCAGGACATAAATCTAATGAATGTCGAAAGCCAAAGAAGTTGAAGAAAGATCAAAAGCCTCAAGTAAATGTGACAAAACTGAAAAAGCTTTCTGAAGATGTTTCAGACATGAATCTTTGTGCAGTTGTATCTAAATGTAACTTGGTAGGAAACCCTAAAGAGTGGTATGTGGACACTGGAGCTACTCGCCACATATGTTCCAACAAATGGATGTTTTCTACTTACAAACCAGTAGAAAGTGATGATCAACTCTTCATGGGAAACTCCTTAAGTTCAAAGGTTGAAGGACGTGGAAAGATTATACTGAAAATGACATCTAGCAAAGAACTGACTTTGAATGAAGTGCTTCATGTGCCAGATATCCGCAAAAATCTAGTTTCTGGGTCACTACTTAGCAAGAATGGCTTCAAGTTGGTATTTGTGTCTGATAAGTTTGTACTTACTAAGAATGATATGTTTGTAGGAAAGGGCTACATGAATGATGGGCTCTTTAAGATGAATGTTATAACTGTTGTACCGAAGTCTATTGATAATAATAAAATAAATTCTTCTGCTTACTTGTTGAAATCTTCAAATATTTGGCATGCTAGATTAGGACATGTTAATTATGATACATTGCGTAGATTAATTAATTTAGAGTTCTTGCCTAGATTTGATATTAATCTGAAACATAAATGTGAAATTTGTGTGGAATCAAAAATGACAAGATTACCCTTTTATTCTGTTGAAAGAAAATCTGAACCTCTAGATTTAATTCACGCTGATATATGTGACTTAAAGTTTGTGCAAACTAGATGTGGGAAAAAATATTTCATAACCTTTATTGATGATTGCACAAGATATTGTTATGTATATTTGCTAAGAAGCAAAGATGAGGCTGTAGAAAAATTTCAACTTTATAAAAATGAAGTTGAAAATTAACTTAGCAAAAAGATTAAAGCAATAAGAAGCGATAGAGGTGATGAATATGAATCATCATTTGAAGAGATATGCTCTACTTATGGTATTATTCACCAAACTGCTGCTCCTTATTCACCTCAATCTAATGGTATTGCTGAACGCAAGAACCGAACATTGAAAGAAATGTTGAATGTTATGTTAAACAGTTCTGGAGCACCCCAGAATTTGTGAGGGGAAGCTTTGCTTTCTGCCAATTATATTCTTAATAAAGTGTCTCATAAGAAAACTCATAAAACACCTTATGAATTATGGAAAGGTCATAGACCTTCCTATAAATACTTAAGAGTGTGGGGGTGTCTAGCAAAAGTGATGGTTCCTAAACCTAAAAAGATTAAGATAGGACCAAAAACAATTGACTGTGTTTTCATTGGTTATGCAAATAACATCAGTGTTTATCGCTTTCTTGTTCATAAATCTGAAATTAATGATATTCATGTTAATACATTTATTGAATCAAGAGATACATCATTCTTTGAGAATATTTTTCCATATAATGAAAATAAAGATTCAAATTCAAACAAAAGACCTTTGGATGCTACTAGTAATAATCCTGAAAATATAGACAAAGAGTCTGTATTGGACGAACCTAGACGTAGCAAAAGGGCAAGGACTTCAACGTCTTTTGGCCCGGATTTTCTAACATTTTTGTTAGAAAATGATCCTCAAACGTACAAAGAGGCAATATCCACTCCAGATGCTTCTCATTGGAAAGAAGCAATAAATAGTGAAATTGAATCCATCATGCAAAATCATACATGGGAACTGGTGGACCTTCCACCACTACAAGAAAAAGGCTTAACAGCGACCAAGACTATCCGCGACCGCATATCCGGTCGCTGATACTATTTATAGCGACCGACATCTGCGACCGTTCCTTAAAGTAGTCGCTAAATACTATCCGCGACCGCATGCGGTCGCTGAGAAGTCGCTATTACAAATTTACCTCGTAAAATTTGGCACGAAATGTTGGCGCCAAGGTTTTGTGCGACCACTTAACATTTGCGACCGCATGCGGTCGCTGATAAGTCCATGTCATTAAAATTCAGCGACCGCAAATGGTCGCTGATGGCGGTCGCTGATCAAACTAAAAGAAATCAGTAACAGGTCTTTCGCTCGACACAGAAGACGGAAGAAAAAAGAAGAAGAAAGGGAGCTCAGCATAGAGAGAAGAGGGAGAAGAGGGATAAAAGGGGGAGAAGAGAAGTAGGAGAAGGAGAAGTTTACCGCACCACCGGCCAACCACCGCCGCCACCAGCCAGCCGCCGTCCCCACCAAACACTGGTATGTACTTTTTATTTTAGGTTTTCTTAATATAAATTCTCTCTTCTTCTTCCTCCTAATGAAATTGAGAAGCCGTCGCTAGTCAAGCAACTGATTCATTTTATCGTCACTTTTAGGTAATAATGTTTCCGTTGAATTTCCTTATAAGATTTCGTTTTTAAGTAAAAAAAAAATTCTTATTTGGTGTGTTTTGTTTGCTAGAGAATAATCATTCATATGAATAATCATTTGTTTTTCGGAAGCATCTGAATTGGTTTAGAAGATTTATTGTTAGAGACTTGAATTTCAGTTAGTTAGATGTTACCAAGGACAGTAATTTTCTAACAATACCTTCCATCCGTCCTACAAAAAGAGTCCCAATTTGTGAATTTTGTAAATATTAAGACTGTGTATTTATTTTATGTTTGACCCTACAAATATAAGTAGTTAGTTAAGTAGTGGTAGGCTGGTAGCATGGTAAAGAAATTATGCGGAAAAACCTAAGAATATTGGGTTATTTTATATTACTATCAATCATCTACCTAAAATTTATTGAAAACTACATCCTAAAACTCGAAATAATATTACTTCAACTGAAGTTGGGATAGCTTAAAGTTTTTTGTGAAGAAGAGCAAGGGGGTAAACCTTGTAAACTTTCATGAATCAATGAATTCAATTCTTCAAGTAATTGTTCGATTTGATTGGAAATTTTTATATTTCTCTTGGTTTGTGTCTTGGGTGCCTAGAAATGTCCATATATGCATGTCGTCGTGCATGTGGCTAGTCCATATTGTAGGGAAGACTCTGGTGAAATTTTTTTAAGTATTATAAGTATATTGGTGATCCACTAGAGCCTATTAAGGGGCTGTTAGAGCTGATGGGCTGGGATTGGGGCCGCGAGGCCACACGAGGCCACGCCAAGCTTAGCTAAGCCTCATAGGACTAATAGTCCCACATTAAGGGACTAATAGTATGCCTTCTTCTGCAATCTTGATATACGCAACATATGCAGACCATATATGATGTAATGATTCGTATTCTACCCCTATGAATCTATTGGCTTTAGGTTGGTGTTAGTTAAAATATGTAGGATGACATAAGACCATACTCTAATTTAAGATCCATAACAATATACCATGCCTTTGGGTAGTCGATCTCAAGCGGTGTAAATTTGTTTTGGCATGTATCCTTGTTCAATTCCCGAATAATCATATATGATGCACACTCATGTTATATATGTATATATACATCTATATGTATTTATAAGCATCATAAATGGGATTGAGCTGAATTGTAAATCTCTAATAAGGGAATACAATAAATTCATGTCAACATAGGTACCGTGCAATCATGGACCTCTATTTAGACCGTAGTTGGATGGCACGACGAAAGTCAAGTGCCCAGATAGGTGCTACAGCTGAATTTAGAGCTGGTTGCCAAGTGTTTTTGGAGTATGCGTATAGTCACCCGGAATGTATGAATGGTAAGTCGCAGATACGATGTCCATGTTTGAAGTGTAAGAATGTAAATTATATGGATAGAGACATGATAAACTATCATTTACTTGTTTCTGGGTTCATGAGAAATTACGAAGAATGCTGGTGGGCACATGGGCAGAGAAGAGATGGTGGCATCACACAAGTACATAATTCTGGCAGTAGTACTCATCGTATGAATGAAATGGTTCATGATATTGCATGGCCAGATTTTGATTGGGAGCAAGGCAGAGAACAACCTATGAATTCTGATGCCAAAGAATTCTTTAAGTTGTTAAACGAGGGTAGCGAGCCATTGTGGCATGGTTGCACCAAACACACTACATTGTCTGCAGTGGCGACATTACTTAACATCAAGGCTGATCACAACATGAGCCATGAGTGTTTTGAGTCGCTCTTGAAGGCCATTAAGAGTATGTTGCCTGACGGTGAGAAATTACCTGGTAACTATTACTTTTGTAAGAAAATGGTGAAGAAGTTGGGTCTTGGATACCAAAAGATCGATGCATGTCCCAATGATTGCATGTTGTTTTATAAGGAAAATGAACAGATGACAAGGTGCACGTTTTGCAGTCATGATCGGTTTAGGCCTAATAAAGAGGGTGTGACTACAAAAAAATCAAGTATACCGTTTAAGATTCTAAGGTATTTTCCAATAACACATCGGCTAAAAAGATTGTACATGTCTTCAAGAACAGCTGAACATATGAGTTGGCATGCGAAATCTCCAGCTAAAGATGGAGAACTAAATCATCCCGCAGATGGGAAGGCTTGGAAAGATTTCAACTTAGCACATCCTGGATTTGCATTGGAACCTAGAAATGTGAGGCTTGGATTGTCCACCGATGGTTTCAATCCGTTTGGCCACTCAGCTGTTCCGTACTCATGTTGGCCTGTGATTGTTACTCCGTACAACTTGCCACCTTGGATGTGTATGAAACAGTCATACTTGTTTCTTTCACTCTTGGTTCCTGGTCCTAAGAGTCCTGGAAAGAACTTAGATGTTTACTTGAGACCTCTTATAGACGAGTTGAAGGTATTGTGGGAGGATGGAGTACAGACTTGGGATGTTGCAACGAAAACAAATTTCAACCTTAGGGCAGCGGTTATGTGGACTATAAGTGACTTCCCAGCTTATGGTATGTTAGCTGGATGGAGTACACACGGGAAGTTGGCTTGTCCGTATTGTATGGAGCATACAAAGTCGTTTAATCTATCAAAAGGTCGAAAGCCTTGTTGGTTTGACTGTCATCGTCGGTTCTTACCGGTAGATCACCCATTTCGAAGAAATAGAGAACACTTCAGGAAAGGGAAAGTAGACAATGATATGCCTGCACCGCGATTTTCGGGAACGGAGATGCGAGATCGTGTGATGAGATTGCCGGTTATCCCATTTGGTAAGGTTGATGCCACAAATATAATCAATGGGTTTGGCGAATCTCATAACTGGGTTCGGAGAAGCATCTTTTGGGAACTGCCTTATTGGTCTACAAATTTGATTCGTCATAATCTAGATGTGATGCATATTGAGAAGAATGTATTTGACAATGTGTTTAACACTGTGATGAATGTTACGGGGAAGACAAAAGATAACGATAAGGCACGTTTGGACATGAAAGATATTTGTAAGCGTCCCGGATTAGAACTTTACGAATCTCCTAATGGTAAGATTGTCAAACCGCATGCAAAGTACACATTGTCCAAAAAGCAAGTTGAAGATGTATGCACATGGGTTAAGTCTCTGAAACTACCAGATGGATATGCATCAAACATTGCAAGGTGTGTTACGGGTGGGAAATTGCAAGGGATGAAGAGTCATGACTGTCATGTGTTCATGGAGAGGCTCATGCCTATAGCATTTCGGGATCTGCTTGATAAACCAATATGGGATGCTTTGACGGATCTTAGTCGTTTCTTCAAAGACTTATGTTCAAAATCATTAAATGAGAAGGACATGTCTGTACTTGAGAAGAACATCATAGAGATCACGTGTAAACTGGAAAAAATATTCCCACCTGGTTTTTTTGACTCCATGGAGCATTTGCAAATCCATCTTCCCTATGAAGCTCGTGTTGGGGGTCCAGTTCAATATAGATGGATGTACCCTTTCGAAAGGGTGATGGGAAACCTTAAGAGAAAGGTTAAGAATAGAGCTTATGTCGAGGGGTCGATATGCGAGGCATACAGTTTCGATGAGATATCTACGTTTGTCTCAGACTATTTTCCGGACGAAGTCTTGACAAAGGCCAATCGAGTATCGAGACATGATGATGGGGGAAATGTTGAACTAAATGGTCGACTATCTGTATTTGGTCTATCGGGCCGCGCTTATGGAAAAGGGAAGCGCATATTCCTCTCTGAGCAAGAATTACATGCTGCACATACTTACATTCTTCTCAATTGCGAGGAGATTGACGAATTTGTGAGGTACACATGTAAACTTGATAATTTATCTTTTAAGTTGACAATTTATTCCAATATGTTAATGTTTATAACATGGTATAGATTGTACGATGACGAGTTAAAAGTGAAGCATCCCGGCATAACTGATAAAGATGTTCAAATCAATCGGGATAAAAACTTTGCACTTTGGCTAAAGGACAAAGTAAGTTTAATTTTTAAGCACGTAATATATATATATATATACTCCATGTTAACTATGACTTCATTTAATAAGATGGAGTTTTTGTAGGCTTTGACTAAGGGATCAACGATTCCGGCTAATGTACAAGTCCTAGCTATGGGACCAGACAGGGACCAAGTCACCCGCAATGGTTACAAAATAAATGGTTGTGAATTTCACACAAAGGCATATGAGCACGGTAAAAGAACAACGAACTCTGGAGTGTGTGTCCAAGGAGATTGTTACAATGAGATTGGTCGTGCCTTTTATGGGGAGTTGGAGGAAATCGTAGAGTTGTCGTACAAGGGCACGTACGGTGGTCATATTCACTTGTTCAAGTGCCATTGGTTTGATTCAGAAAAAGGGATACATGTTGACAGACATGAAATCGTCGATATTGACCTCCATAGGTCTGCGTACTCCAACGAACCGTTTGTATTACCAACTCAAACAATACAAGTATACTACACTCCTAGTCCAGTTAAGAAAAGGGATAGACCGCCTACAGATTGGCAAGTTGTAATTCATACTCCCGCGCGTAGTCGTGTCCAAGTAATAGACGGGGATTTCTACCAAGAGGAAATGCTTCAGAGACCTCCTATAATAAATATAGAGGACAACAATGATGTAATCCAGTTAGAGGGTGGAGATGAACCTGATGAATTGGATCCCGAGACAGTTATTGTGCAGGATGACAATGATATTGAGAAAGAGTTATTGACTGACACTGACACAGAATCTGAAGATGGTTATGAATCTCCGATACTTGTACAAAATGATTCTGACTCATCAGACAACGATTTTCATTAAAATGTATGTTTAGTTTTAATTGTACAAAATGTATGTTTATGTTCATGTTCATGTTTAGTTCATAATTATGTACCTTTCATTTATGTTCTCTATATAGGAATGTTCTCTATATCCTTAACTATATCATTTATAGTTGTTGTAGTTAACTATTTTGCAGTCATGTTTATGTACCTTTCACTTATGGTAATCGTAGTTAACTATTTCATACAATTAATTGTCATTCATAATTTCATACTAACATCCTAATTTTTTTTATTTATAGATGTCTTCTGAACCTGTTGCACGAAAGCGCGGGTTGGGTCGGGGCCCTAATCATGTGCCGAAGGCCCCGGCTAATCCGGATGATCGCATTCTTATACAGATCCGTCCTCCTCCAGAAAGCACGTAAGTTAAACATCGTGTATATATAAGGGTTTAATATTTCCATTGTTATAAATATATTTTAATGTAAATTATTGTATATTGTAGTGATTTTCAAGATAGTAAAATTGTGAAGTGCATTTCACAATTATGCTTACAGAACTGGCCTACGCCAGTGATTACATGGGCGAGCACACCTCTCGCCCATAAGGATGCAGTTTGGGCTGAATTTCAGGTATATTTATTTAATCACTCTGATAGATAATACATAGTTAATCAACTAATAATTTAGTAATGTTGGATTATGGTATTATAGTAGTTTTAATATTATTATTGTTGTTTTATTTGCAGAAGCGGTATAGATGGGACGACGCACATGCATCAGTTATTCAAGCACTGTTCTGGCAGAAGTGCGCCGTCCGGACTAAAGATAATCTAAACAAAGAACGACAGAAGGACAGGATGAGCAGTATATGCATGAGCATTGCCCCTGGTGGTGCGCACATCCCATATGGGTGCAGATGTGTGAGCAGTGGAGAGCTGAGAGCTGGGTCAAGAGACGTAAGACTGCCGCCTCGAACAGATCCTCAGGTGTATCTGAAGGCGAAAAGGCAAAAGGCACGTACAAGGGCGGCAGTATATCTCAGCTGCAACATATTGCTGCTAGGGTACGTATGTATAACAAGCTTATTGGCTTAGTTATTTGTCTTTATGTTTACAGTCATGTTTTGTAGCTAAAATATCATATGTTTACATATTAATATGAGAACATGAACTGTAGGAGTCTGAGTCTCAAGGTCAACCTATCAATTGGTTAGATGTATATGTGGCCACCCGTGATGGTCTGCCTAATGCTGTTCAGATAGCGGTAATAAGTTAACTTTAAACATATTATAGTCATGTTTTTTAGCATTTCGTATTTATTTTTAACTATTTATTTGTTGACCTTCTGACAGGACACTTATAAGGGCTTAATGAACGAGCGCTATCCTGAAGGCACCCCGCGTCCGGCGATTGATCAAGAATTGTGGGAGAGGGCGTCCGTCGTGAAGAAAAATTATGTTAAAGGTCAAGGACAAAGACGACGCCCGACCATCAGTGGCACAGGCAGCTCTGCTACCCAGTCTACACAGTCTACACAGTCATCAGGTCATCCAGCCTATCATACTCCTGCTGACTGTGTGAGAGCGATCTGTCAAAATCGTGATCTTCTTCTTATACTGGGCGGGCATCTGCATTCTCTGAATCCTGATGACTTGGCAAAGGCAGTGGCAGAAGCAGCAGCATCACAGCATCAGGGTGGCGATCAGGTACTTTTAATGTTTCATTACGTACATTGTCTATTATTTAGCTTTCCCCAAGTCATAGCAGTATCAACACATGTAACATATATGTTTTATTCTTTTGTTAATTACAGGGTACTAATTTGAATGATCCATGAAGAGCTAGACCAGTCATGCATGTTAGATTTGTAAAGCCTTGTTAGACTTGTTTTTTAGATTTTTAAAGCCTTGTAATCTTTTAAACTACTTATCTTTGGACTGTATTGGTTTACGATTCTATTATATGGATGTTTACGATTGTATTGTGTTGTGTTGATTTAGATTCATTCTTTGGACTGTATGTATGGATGGATGTTTATCATATAGTAGTTATCATGGATGGATGCTTATATATACTGCTGTGTGTTGGGATAAAAAGCAGGTACAAAGCAGGTTATTTTTGGGAAATCAATAAAACAGGAAAAATATTTAAAAAAAAAAACAAAGTCAGCGACCGCGTGCGGTCGCTGATACAGTATTAGCGACCGAGTAAGGTGCTTCTACTTCAGCGACCGCATGCGGTCGCTATTACCAGTCGCTGACACGTGTACCACATCACGTCTGACGCATGACTCAGCATGAGTCAGAATAGCGATAGCTGAGGTCGCTGATTGCGGTCGCTAATAATGCGGTCGCTATTGGTGGTCGCTGATGTCTTTTTAGCGACAAGATTTTCTGCGACTACTATTAGTGACTGCATCCGGTCGCTGATACCCATCTGCGACTATATGCGGTCGCAGATGTGCGGTCGCTGATAAGCCTTTTTGTTGTAGTGCACCTGGTTCAAAACCCTTAGGGTATAAATGGATTTTCAAAAAGAAGATGAAAGCTGATGGCTCAATTGATAAATATAAAGCAAGGCTTGTTGTTAAAGGCTATAGACAAAAGGAAGGATTGGATTATTTCGATACTTATTCACCTGTTACAAGAATTACATCTATTCAGATGCTAATGACAATAGCATCTTTAAATAGACTTGAAATACATCAAATGGATGTAAAGACTGCATTCTTAAATGGTGAATTAGATGAAGAAATATATATGGAACAACCTGAAGGTTTCATAGCTCCTGGACAAGAGAGGAAAGTATGCAAACTTGTTAAATCCTTGTATGGATTAAAACAAGCACCAAAATAATGGCATGAGAAATTTGATAATGTTATGTTATCAAATGGATTTAAAATAAATGAGTGTGACAAATGTGTTTATGTCAAAAGTACTCAAAAAGAATATGTCATTATTTGTCTTTATGTGGATGATATGCTAATAATGGGTAGTAACAATGAAATTATCAACTCTACCAAACGTATGTTGTCAAATAGGTTTGACATGAAAGACTTGGGGGTTACAGATATAATATTAGGAATCAAGATTTCTAGAACATGTGGTGGAATTATATTATCTCAAACTCATTACATTGAAAAAATACTTGAAAAATTTAACAAGTATAATATAATTCTAAATAAGACCCCAGTTGATATAAATCTTCATCTAGCTAAAAATGAAGGTGATAGCATATCTCAATTAGAATATTCTCGTATAATAGGCAGTTTAATGTATGTCATGAACTGTACTAGACCAGATATAGCTTATTCAGTAAGTAAGCTAAGTCGGTATACGAGTAATCCAGGTAAAGATCACTGGAAAGCTATACTGATGCTAATTGGATATCTGATACTAAAGATTCAAAATCCACAAGTAGATATGTATTTACACTTGGTAGTGCAGCGGTGTCTTGGAAATCCTCAAAACAAACGTGTATTGCAAGGTCTACAATGGAATCAGAATTCATTGCGTTAGAGAAAGCTGGAGAAGAAGCTGAGTGGCTTCGTAATTTCTTAGAGGATATTCCAAATTGGTCAAGACCTGTGCCAGCTATATGTATACACTGTGATAGCCAATCAGCGATTGGAAGAGCACAGAGTCATTTATATAACGGTAAGTCACGCCATATACGACGGAGACATAATACCGTTAGACAATTGCTCTCAAATAGAATTATCTCAATTAACTATGTAAAGTCAAAAGATAATATTGCGGATCCGCTTACGAAAGGTTTAACAAGAGAGCAAGTGAAAAAATCATCGAGGGGAATGGGTTTAAAGTCTACTGTTTAAATAAGAGTCGTCATAGTGGCAACCCAACCTAGCTGACTGGAGATCCCAAGATCTAGGTTCAATGGGCAAACCGAACTATGTAGTACTCAGTAAAGCACTAAGGAGATAATTACTCCTAACCATTCCAAAATGAGACAGTGCACATCTGTCGCGAGAATCAGGATAAGATACGCTTTTAATGATTTTTATATCTTGAAATATGTTCAAGTGAGGTATTGCAGGATACTCTTGATAGAAGTCACCTACGTGAGTAAGAAGGGGGCCACTTCTGTGAGAATTTTGAAGGCTGAATTCTCTAATATACTTACGGAACCAAGAGGTATTTCAAGGCCAAAATGAACACAAACGTGAGAACCAATTATGTCTGAAGAGATATTTTATGAATTCTATTGTCTTGGTTTACACGAAAAGCTGACAGTTCAAAGACATCAAGTCTACTGATTAGCCAAGTAAATCCGATAGATTTTACGATGGCAAGTTCAAAGCCACTAGGCTACTTAACCTGATGAAATATCTTTTCTTATGTATTCGAACTAGTGTCTGCATATTCATATCATATTCTGCATATTGTAAAGCCAATTTTACATTCATGTGGGGGATTGTTGGAAATGAGATTTGAAACATTAAATATTAGAGTATTTTGAGGCTCAATTTAATGTGGGATCGACACTCCGAAAATATCGGGTCTATGCACCTATACGTTCTCCTCCGCGGGGAGTATAACGTGGTATACTTATTTATTCAAATTCATTAAGAATTGAATGATAAAATTGACTCGGAAGTCACCTACTTGATATGGTGTAAATTGCATAATCCCACATAGGATATGGGAAGGAAAAATGAACATATATATGGGATGTTTGCTCAATGGGAAGGGCCCCAAGGGGCACCCCACTTTTGTGGAAGGGTTGGTTCAAACCAACACGCGCGCCGCCGTCCGGCTCGGCTCGGCCGGGTCGTGGTCGTGGTTCGGGTGGGTGGTCATGTGATATATAATTTTTTGGACAAAATTTATTTTATTAATTATCAGATTTTGTTTTAAGTTATATATCAACACTACGTCGTTTTAACAACGCTTACACCCAACGGTAATATTTATTTCTATAAATTAAGGAGGGGCTCTGCGCTTAAAACAAAGAATTTTCCCTCCTCCCGTTCTGCAGAAATAATTTTCCCGTTCCTGTTCCTATTTTCCCCGTTCCTGTTCTTATATTTTCCGTTCTTGTTGCAGTGATAATATCCCGTTCCTTGCAGTAATAATATCCCGTTCCATATCTACAAATTTTCCCGTTTCTCATTCTCTGTAAAAAGTTACAGTAAGTCTTTTCAGTTTTTTTCCATTCATGCATGCATTATTCTTACTAACAGTAAAAATTTGAGTACATAAACATTGAAATTGGTTCGATGAATTCTTAATTTTGTAATGCTACTAATTAAGAATTGAAATCCGTTTTATCTTGGGAAGCAATTATTCAATTAACCCTTAGCATCTGTGGGGGAATAAATTTGCTTTAAGGAGACTTTGTGAATTCAAAGGATTCGGATTTATATTTATCATTTTACAAGTTATTTATGTTCTGCATAATTTATTATTATTATATTTATATGTATTATTAAATAATACAATATATTACAGATAACATTTCTTTCCTGCACCCTCTTCCGTGTCTACAAAAAGAACGTAATTCTCTATCTGCACCGCAGCCTTAGGTACCCTTAAAGAATTTTAATATGATTTTGACGTTCCATATATGCAAAATTATATATGAATATTTATGTCCACAAGCAATGGTACGCTTCTATGCATGCAACGCGATTTTTAGTTGGCCTGTCACAAAAAACTGTTTCTAGTCATGCCTGAGTTTTGCATGAGCATATATACATGATGTGATTGATGTATGTTTTATTTTGGGGAATCACTCTCTTTCATGTGTTTACATCACAAGGTATTTTTTTCAAAATATTATGTGTAACTCTGTTATGTTAGTTTATATATAAGGAGGTCAGAGTAGGAAAGAGATTATGATCACTGGTAAATTAAACTTTTTGAATAGATTATCATACTCACCTTGGCCTGTGTACTAATTTGGCCGCCTATAGATCGCATTTGTCCTATTTTGATCTATAGCAAATACTTGCTATGGATTATTTTCATATATATATATATATATATATATATATATATATATATATATATATATAAAAGCTTGCAATCTCCAAGAATCCTGTCCATGAACAGCTATTCTCCTTTGTGTAGATCCAAAAATATTTCACCTTCTCCCTCATAGTGTTAGCACTCTTACTATTTTACTTGCTGCCCTATGTGCTCCTGCATATTGCAGCAATCATGGTCAGTAAGCTCCAACTTAGAGCTTTGCTACTTTTCTTCATTTGGGCTATTGTTTCTGCTCTTGAACAGAATTTTCTAAGCTGTGAAACCAATTCTCCATATGCTTCCGGTTATCGTTGCGATGGAAATGAATCACAAGACCAGTGTGGGACATTCGCTACGCTCCGCACTAATTCATACCCACTCATCCCTTGTCAAACTGAGTTTTAACTTGGGGATCAACTGGTTCGTGCTCGCTGAAGCAAATGGCTTGTCTGCTGACACTAAATTTCTTCCTATAGACCAGCCCTTATTGATCCCACTTGATTGTAAATGTAAAGGTGGTAACTTTGGGGCAGAATTAACAAAAACTACTGTAAAAGGCGAGAGTTTTTATAGTATTGCTGAGGCGCTGGAAGGCTTGACAACTTGTAAAGCCATCCAAGATAAGAACCCGGGGGTTTATCCATGGGGTTTAGGGGATAAACTGGAATTAGTGATCCCACTTAGATGTGCTTGTCCATCGAATGTACACAAATCTGTTGTTGTCTTATCCCGTAATCAAAGTTGATGCAATTTCTAATTTGGCCACCAAATTTAGTATTACTCCGGACGCTATTATCTCTGCTAATAACAGATCAGCATCAGGTTTTTTCAAGCTACAAAGTTTGGAACCTGTTTCTACTCTTCTGATTTCATTACATGGAAAACCTTCACTTGATTCACTAGCAAAAACCAGTGAACCAGATTTGGGATATCCTGCAAGTAGAATTCCTTTCATTAATCCACACAAGAGAAAGTCAAAAATGTTTACATTACTGTCAGTGGGGTTGTATTTGGGGCAACTATCGCCTTTGCAGCAGCATTCTTAATGCTTTGCTGGAAGAGGAAGAAGCAAGTTTCATTCAAGGCCGAAGATATTGAGCTGCAACAGCTTCGTTCAAGTGTGAGAACCACCAGTGAAAAGGAAGTCTCATTCGACGAATCCCAGTATACATTCAATAGCCAAATTGTAACACCATAAAAGATTATTATGGAGATGTACAATCTTGAGGAGCTGAAGAAAGTGACGGATGATTTTAACTCGGGTAATCTTATTGAGGATTCTGTATTTCATGGTCGGCTTAATGGTAAGAACTTTGCTATAAAGCGCATAAAGACAGAGATCGTCCCAAAGATTTAAGTTTGACCTATTTCAAGATGCAGTTCACCATCATCCCAACCTAATTAGGCTCTTAGGAACATATGTGACTGAGGGTCCTGATTCATTTTTGGTCTTTGAGTATGCCAGGAGAATTAGGATTCTCTCCATTTCAAATGAATTGGAGAGTCTACATTTCATGGTACAGATTTAAAATGTGTTAGAATACGACATTATGATTATGGAAGAGATAGAGATGATGGGGAATATATAAAGAATGAAGACTCTCCATTTCATTTGAAATAGAGAGGATCCTAGTTCGTGCCAGGAATGTTTCATTAAAGGACTGGCTTCATGGTGGATTGGCAATGAAGAGCCAATTCATATGTTTCATTAAAGGACTGGCTTCATGGTGGATTGGCAATGAAGAGCCAATTCATTTCCTCCCGCTATTGTTTCTTGACATGGAACCAGAGGCTACGGATCTGTCTAGATTTTACTGCGGCCTTACAATACATACACCGGATAATGAATCCTAGTTCACAGAAACATAAAGAGCTGAAACATATTTGTTGGGCCATAATATTTTTCCTACTGGGCCAGTCCGAATGGGCTTATCTTTTGGACTATGTCACTTTTACCATATTGGGTCAAACAACTTGGGCCTCGCTACTTGACTATAATATTGGGCTCAGTCATTGGGTCGGCCCACTATGTGAGTTGTCATTTATCCTATCTTTGACCGGTAATCATCACAAAAGTAGTAGTTGACTGTTATGTCTGCCACATTTCTGCATGGCATTAATGAGGATGGGACTCCGATTACCGGCGGGAGGTAACAGTGATAGTAGGTGGGAAAATAAGCTACACACTTTCGGCTGAGATGACCGGGGATGAGAGGAGGTGTCAGGAGATAGTGGGTGGCACAGTAAACCGGGTCTGGGGAACGTATGGGGCAAGGATCACAAAAGAAAAAGAGGTAACAAAACACTACACACAATATTATCATTTCATACACACTCAGACACTAGTCAATATTTTCCTCCATTGTTAACCTTGTGATCGCCTGTACTGATTCTCACGCCGGAGCTATCCCCCGACGGTCAGGCCGTCAAGCTTTTGGTGTTGACTTGTTGAACTGTGCAGGATTAGGACGTCTTACGTGATTGGGACGTGGGAGAAGATCTTGGCATTAACAATATTCATAGACGAAGAGTTCAATGCAAAGGTTGGGAATTTTGGGGTGGCTGGATGCGTCAAGGATGATACTTGTGATCAAAATCAAGAATCTTGTTCAACTCATCCAGTCTCGTGGAATAAAGGGTACTTGGCACCTCTATCCCTCATTTCAAAATCAAATTTCCTACGGCTCATGGGGTTGGGGAGGTAAAAGGAGATCTGGATCTGGCCAGAAGGTGTTATAGAAATGCCATGATTACTTCGGGAGTAGGGCTGTCGAAGCAAAAACAGACCATGGCAATAGAGATCGAACCCTTCACGGAAAGCAGCTCAGAACCGTTGGTCATGCCAGCCGAAGAGACAGAAGAGATAGAGCTCATCCCGGGCAAGGCGAACAAGACGGTGAAAATAGGTTCGGGCCTGCCAGAACCTCTCAGGAAGAACCTCATTGAACTCCTGCAGTGCTATGTTGACATCTTCGCCTGGGAGCCTCAGGACATGCCGGGAGTGAGTAGGGATATCGCTGAGCATCGGCTAGAAGTGGACCCGTCGAAGAAGCCAGTTCGGCAAAAGAGGAGGATCTTCGCGCCCGAGCGCCAGAGAATCATCGATGAAGAGATTGCGAAGCTGCTAGCTGCTGACTTCATCTTCGAGATCGACTATCCGCAATGGATGGCAAACGTGGTACTGGTCCAGAAGCAGAACGGGAAATGGCGGGTCTGCATTGACTACACAGACCTGAATAAAGCTTGTCCGAATGACTTCTATCCATTACCCCACATTGACCAGCTCATCGATGCAACTTCGGGGTATTCCTTGTTAAGCTTCATGGATGCATTCTCTGGCTATCATCAAATCTCCATGTGTAAAGAGGATATATCGAAGACGGCGTTCATTACGCATCGGTCGGTATATGCCTACATGAAAATGACCTTCGGCCTCATCAACGCCGGGGCCACTTATCAGAGGATGATGAACTATGTCTTCAGGCGTCAGTTGGGCAAGAATATGGAAGTATATGTGGATGACATGATTGTTAAGAGCATGTTGGTACACAAACATCTGGATGACCTGGAGGAATGCTTTCAGACAGTCCGTCACCACAAATTGAGACTGAATCCTGCCAAATGCACCTTCGGATTAGGGGCCGGCAAATTTTTGGGTTACTTGGTCAGTCAGAGGGGAATTGAAGCCAATCCAGAGAAGATTAAAGCGATCTTGGACATGAAGACTCCTCAGTCGTTTAAAGACGTTCAGCGTCTGACTGGAAGGATTGCAGCTTTGAGGAAGTTTATGTCCAAATCGGCAGAAAGGTGTTTGCCGTTTTTTGACACGTTGAAAGGGCCGAAGAATGCCAAGACGTTCCAATGGACTTCGGAATGCGAAGACGCCTTCCAGAGCATCAAGTCATACTTATCTTCGACGCCTTTGTTGGTGAAGCCCGCTCCTGCTGAGCCTTTATATTTGTACTTAGCAGCTAGTTCGTTGGCAGTAGGAGCAGTTTTGGTGCGAGAAGTTGGGGGTAAGCAGCACCCGATTTATTATGTAAGCCACGTCCTTCGGGATGCCGAAACAAGGTACCCAAATATTAAAAAGTTTGCTTTTGCTTTAATAACTGCTAGTAGAAAGCTTAGGCAGTACTTCCAGGGTAGGTTGGTAATAGTATACACAGATCAGCCTTTGAAGAAAATTATGGGCAAACCTGAGGTATCGGGGAGATTAGCTGCTTGGACGATGGAGTTGTCTCAGTTCTTCGTTGAATATCATCCCCGAACTGCCATCAAGGGGCAGGCCTTGGCTGATTTTGTGGTTGAGTGTTCGTTTTCTGAAGCTGATGAGCCTGTAGCAGAAGCTGGAGGATCTGACATCATAGTTGCGGCTCTTCAGCAGAAGCAGAGTTTGTGGACGCTGTATGCAGATGGGTCTTCTACCGCAGACGTCAGCGGAGCAGGGATTATTCTGACTAGTCCGGAGGGATTCAAGGTGCAACAGGCCATCAGATTTCAGTTTAAAGCGACGAACAATGAGGCAGAGTACGAGGCAGTGTTGGCGGGTTTGCGACTAGCTAAGAGTCTCGAAGTGCAAAGAATAGTTATCTTCAGCGACTCTCAGTTAGTCGTTAAACAAGTCTCCGAGAAATACGAAGCCCGAGGTCATCGAATGATCAAGTATTTGGCGGAATTGAAAGAACGGCTTCAGTATTTCCAGTTCTACGAATTCCAGGGGGTCGAACGTGATGGCAATTCTATTGCCGATGCACTCTCCAAATTAGCCACTACGGATGTTAACGTTTTTGATGGATCAGTATACTTGGAAATTCTGCAACATCCTAGTGTTCATCATGAATCGGTAATGTGCGTTGATCGAACCAACTGTTGGTTGACCCCATACCTGGAATATCTGGCAGATGGCGTTCTACCTTCGGATCAGATGCTGGCCAAGAAAATCAAGTACAAGAGTGCTAATTTCGTTCTGATAGATGGGGATCTGTTCCGAAGAGCCTTCTCGTCTCCACTGCTAAAGTGTTTGACTCCGTCCGAAGCCGATTATGCTCTTCGAGAAGTTCACGAGGGCATCTGCGGCGACCATATGGCTGCTAAGTCGCTGGCATACAAGGTTCTTAGGCAGGGATACTACTGGCCTACGATCTTCAAGGAAGCAACTGAATACGTCAAGACGTGCGAGAAGTGCCAGCTCAACAGTCCGATCCCACATCAGCCACCGGAAGAGCTATACTCGATTCTATCTCCTATACCCTTCGCTGTCTGGGGGGTTGATATACTGGGTCCATTACCGAAAGCTAAAGGGCAGGTCAGTTTCGTCATCGTCGCTATTGATTATATGACCAAATGGGTCGAGGCGAAACCACTCCGGCTGATAACGGAACAGGAGTGTCTGAAATTTATGAAAGAATCCGTAGTGTTTCGCTTCGGGATCCCTCAAGTGGTGATATCAGACAACGGACGCCAGTTTGTGGGATCAAAATTTGAAGGATTTCTGAAGGAACTAGAAGTCCAGCACAGGAAGACTTCAGTGGCTCATCCACAGTCAAATGGGCAGGTCGAGGTGACTAACAGAACACTTCTAAACGAGATCAAGCGCAGATTGGATGAAGCCAAGGGAAGATGGCCGGAAGAGCTTCTCAGCGTATTATGGGCTTATCGGACGACTCCGAGGACTACAACGGGGGATTCACCTTTCAGACTGGCCTACGGTACTGATGCCTTGGTCCCAGTTGAAATTGGATCTCCAAGTCTTCGAGTTAGTTAGTTCAGAGAAATATACAACGATGGAGGGTTGAAAGCCAACCTTGATTTACTTGAAGAAGTCAGGGAAACAGCCTTGGTCAAACTTGCAGCCTATCAGCGAATAGTGGCTAAGCATTATAACAAAGGGGTAAAGCTTCGCAGGTTCAAAGTAGGAGATTTCGTTCTCAGAGAAGCCGAAGCATCTACGCCTCAGAATGTGGGAAAGCTGATGCCGAATTGGGAAGGGCCATATGAAGTCATAGAGGTACCAAAGCCGGGGACTTATCGGTTGAAGGCTCTGGACGGATCGGAAATCAAGAATACTTGGCATGCAGGCAGGCTTCGAAAATATTTTCAGTAGCTACATTGACAGTACATCGGAAGTCTGTAAATGGTTTCAAGTCATCATCAATAAAAATTCCTTTCTTTTCAAGCAAATCTTGTCTTCGTTGTTGTTATTATCGTTGGTGTAAGGAGGTTCGGGCGGACTCGCTGACCATTCGATGGTAGCCTCATTGGCAGGTGGTCCTTATGGCTTCGTCAGGCCCTTCGTGGTAGGCGAACGTCATTGGTGTAAGGAGGTTCGGGAGGACTCGCTGACCATTCGATGGTAGCCTCATTGGCAGGAGGTCCTTATGGCTTCGTCAGGCCCTTCGTGGTAGGCGAACGTCATTGGTGTAAGGAGGTTCGGGCGGACTCGCTGACCATTCGATGGTAGCCTCATTGGCAGGTGGTCTTTATGGCTTCGTCAGGCCCTTCGTGGTAGGCGAACGTCATTGGTGTAAGGAGGTTCGGGAGGACTCGCTGACCATTCGATGGTAGCCTCATTGGCAGGAGGTCCTTATGGCTTCGTCAGGCCCTTCGTGGTAGGCGAACGTCATTGGTATAAGGAGGTTCGGGAGGACTCGCTGACCATTCGATGGTAGCCTCATTGGCAGGTGGTTCTTATGGCTTCGTCAGGCCCTTCGTGGTAGGCGAACGTCATTGGTGTAAGGAGGTTCAGGAGGACTCGCTGACCATTCGATGGTAGCCACATCGGTAGGTGTTCCTTAGGACCTTGTCAAGCCCTTCGGGGTAGGCAAGTGTCGTCATTCAGACTTCGTCAGGCCCCTCACGGCATCTACCTCACACTTTGGTAACGAATAAGTATTTCTTTACTTTGTTATTATTGCCTAAATTTTTCTTAGTGTTGAGTTCGGAATGCCACGTTCTTTAACTTCATCTTATCTGTTATACGACTTGCCTAGTTGTTAATTAACAGTTTAAGTTAAGTCCGCAAAGGAGTTTGCACATTTCTTATTTTTTTTTTAAAGATTGGATCGATATTGAAGTGTTGATAAACAGTAAATACACCGAAATCATAAGGAATAATGCTGATATTTTATTTACATAATGCTGTTTACAAAATAGAAGCTTTACAAGAATCCTAACAGCTAAGGGAAAAGAGAATCATCTTTAGGGATCGGCTTCGTCTTCCAAAGAATCCAGGATGGTCGGATCAACCTTAGCAGTAACAAGTCTTGCCTTGTCTTTGCTTCGGCATTCGTCGTACCCATCCGAGAACATCTGGACGATCTTCTCGTTTAACTCGGCAGATTTCCGGTATTCTTGTTGAACTTCCCTCCGAAGATCTCCGGTTAGAGGAGGACCCAAATCTCTCAGAGCCCGAAGTTCACGGAGCTCCTCTTCGAGTTTTGCCCGCTCCTTCAGATGTCTCAAGTCCCTGGCTTCAAGATCATGTACTTGTACCGCCAGACTCTTATTGGTCTTCACCATCGTCTCGTTCTTCCCAACAAGGACCTCGTTTCGACGAACCAGGTCTATGTTCGTCGTAACGGTCAGTTGGTGGGTGGCCTCGGCTGTCTCCAGTTTCTCTTTTAAATTATTCACATCCTTCTGGAGGCCTTCATTATTGAGAAGAGTGGCACCATGGGCCCTTCTCTCCCTTTCCAAAGCCGAAGCCAGAATGGCCTTCTCTCGCCTAGCTGTGTCTTCTTCGGCTTCGGATTCTCTGTATCGGGGAAGAAGTCTCCCGAAGACAGCATTTGCCTACAGACAGTTAAAGAAAGTCAGAAAATTAGTAGAAGGAACAGATGAAACAAATGATTTCCAAATATTAAAAATTGAACAAACTAACCTTAGCCTGATAGCTCATGCCTTCTTCGATCAAATCCCTAATCGAGCTGTTTCCGAACCGATGATCATCGGTCTCCCGAACAAAGGAGTCGAACAGCTGAAAGGGGAAGTTGGCGTTGAACTCCGGCCACACAGTGGGAGAAGATGCAGCTTCTCGTCTGAAGGCGGAGGGGGAGGATTTTGTCGGAGAAGGCATTGATGGTTCGGGGGGCGGTGGTGGTTGATCCTTGGAAGGCTGCTTCCTTTTACGAGTCAGAAGAGGAGATTCGTTCGGGTTTTCGAGCTCGTCCTCTGATACATGGATTTCTACGGGAATGACGATAGGCGGATCGACTGCGGCAGAAGGAACCCGGAGCTCATCGGCGGACAGAGGAGTCACCTTGGTCTTCCTCTTTTTAATCCGAAGAGCCTGCATTCGGTCGATCGCAGGCATGTCAATCAAGCTCGCTGCGGGAGTTGATTGAGACCCCTGAGGAGTTGCCCGGACTTTCCGAACTGCCCTCTTCTTCTGTCGAGGTCGGCTAGGCTCCTCAGCAGGTTCTGTTCCGTGGAAGACTTCCGCATCATGGGCTTCCGAAGCCAGAAATTCTTCTTGGGGAACTTCGGTGGAAGGTGATGAAGGCTTACCAGAGAGGTACCTATCCAGGTCCTTCCGATCGGTCGAAGTCGGCTTGATGAGAGACAATTTATGGTCATACAACCATGCTTGTTTGCTCAAGAGGCCGAAGCTCCACTCCTTCAGAGGTATCTTCTCTATGATGCGCGTCATTTCTCTTATACGCTCCTCGGATATATCTCCGAAGTCTGCAGAGACGCGATCAGAAGTGGTCCAGTCAGGGACAGAGGAGATTTCGGGCCCGTTGACGAAGAACCATTTATTATGCCATCCTCGGTTGCTCGAAGGAGTGTCCATTAGAGACCGCTTCTCGATTCTGGCATTGGGCTTAGGGGCTATCTTACTTAGCACCTTGAAGCCTTTCTCCCGAGATTTCCCCACCGAGAAGAGGGTAAAGAAGGAATCCACAGCAGGAGGAACTCCTATCTCGTAGCAGAAGGCTATGTAAGCCAGTATATGGATGTACGAGTTCGGCACCAATTGGGCGAACCCCACTCCAACAAACCCTAGGAGGGTGATCAGGAAGGCGTGAAGAGGAAACCTCACCCCCTTCTCCAGAAATATTACCGGGACGGCGATCCAACCGTCGGGTCGCTGGTACATCCTTTCGTGGGAGGCTGCTATCCGTACCCTGTGGGTATCCGGTATTTGGTAGCGAGCCCGAATGTTGCAGAGCTCGGCCTCATTAACAGTGGAGGGGGTGTTGGCGTGAGGAAAATCCTCCTCATTTTTGAAAAAATCAGAGGGGTTGGGAAGTGATTCCATAGGCGGAGCTTCCTTACTCGGGGCACCGATTTGGGGGTCTGAGATCAGAACCTCTTTCTCGGGGTTTGAACGAGGGGTCACGGTGGAGATGGGGGCTACACGAAGTGGAGAGCTCGTATCAGGGTTTTGAGATGCCATTGTTGAGAATTTGCAGAGAAAATGAAAAAATTTGAGAAGGAAAAAGCAATAAGCTCTTGTGAATTCGAAATAGCAGGGAACCATCCAAGGAGAATGGGCAGAGGCTTTTATAGCGAGTGGTCTTTTTAAAGTTTGCACGAGAGCCGAGGGCGGCGCATTAATTGAAGATAATGATGTGGGAGAGGAAGGGGTAACGTCCAATTTTGGTTTTAGTGGGTTATCCAAGGTGGGCCGGCGCTTATTGGGCCCCTTCTCCCTATGGACTCGCACTATTTACAGTCTTCCACTAAACATCCTGTTTAAAAAAAGACTGGGGGCAATGTTGGGCCATAATATTTTTCCTACTGGGCCAGTCCGAATGGGCTTATCTTTTGGACTATGTCACTTTTACCATATTGGGTCAAACAACTTGGGCCTCGCTACTTGACTATAATATTGGGCTCAGTCATTGGGTCGGCCCACTATGTGAGTTGTCATTTATCCTATCTTTGACCGGTAATCATCACAAAAGTAGTAGTTGACTGTTATGTCTGCCACCTTTCTGCATGGCATTAATGAGGATGGGACTCCGATTACCGGCGGGAGGTAACAGTGATAGTAGGTGGGAAAATAAGCTACACACTTTCGGCTGAGATGACCGGGGATGAGAGGAGGTGTCAGGAGATAGTGGGTGGCACAGTAAACCGGGTCTGGGGAACGTATGGGGCAAGGATCACAAAAGGAAAAGAGGTATCAAAACACTACACACAACATTATCATTTCATACACACTCAGACACTAGTCAATATTTTCCTCCATTGTTAACCTTGTGATCGCCTGTACTGATTCTCACGCCGGAGCTATCCCCCGACGGTCAGGCCGTCAAGCTTTTGGTGTTGACTTGTTGAACTGTGCAGGATTAGGACGTCTTACGTGATTGGGACGTGGGAGAAGATCTTGGCGTTAACAATATTCATAGACGAAGAGTTCAATGCAAAGGTTGGGAATTTTGGGGTGGCTGGATGCGTCAAGGATGATACTTGTGATCAAAATCAAGAATCTTGTTCAACTCATCCAGTCTCGTGGAATAAAGGGTACTTGGCACCTGAGTATCTTCACCAGGGAGTTCCTTCAACAAGCTGAGATATTTTTGCTTGTGGGGTGGTTTTGCTTGAAGTTTTATCTGGGCAACCAGGGGAAAAGAGAAAGACGGAACCATTTTGCTGTCGAATAAAATTAAGTTAATACTAGAGTCAGAAAATGCAGAGGAGCTGAGGGAGTGGATGGATAATGTGTTGGGCGAGGATTATTCGTTTGATCAAGCTGTCACTTTGGCCAATCTAGCATGAGCTTGCGTTGAGGATGACGCAACTTTGAGGCCAAATGCCGGAGAAGTTAACAAGATTGGTACTATACAATTGTAATAATTTTATCAACTAAAATTAAATAAATTTATATTAATTTGGAGTCGAGGGAATTTTTAATAGTAGAAGCTTGGTCCTCTTAATTTGAGCCTAGCTAATTTAAAAGTGTATAAGAAGCAAGGCTATTTAATTGTAATTGTCTAATGTGGTGCCAGGTAAGTCGTCTGTCACGGCTTTTGGCTTGGCTGAATGATTGTTACTTGTAGAGTTGTAGGTCTGCAAACGAACTCAACCATTCGCAAGAAAGTTCAGTTCAATTTCGATTGGATCGTCTTATCTAATCGAGTTCGCACATAGTATTATATTCGATTGTTCAATCGAATGTTCGCGAACCATGTGGTTTGATTCGATTGTCTTGGTGAACAGTACGGTTCGGTTCGAATTCAATTCAAGTGGTTCGCAAGTAGCTCGTGAGATGCTCGAGTATTTACAATATTTGACTTAATTTTTACTTTAGTGCGTTAATGATTTCGCAAACATCATGATGTGCGTACATGATAATGTTTGACTATGTTCGCGAACTCGAACATGTTCGCGAACAACTAACGATCCGAACTCTTACATGTGTGTAAGTTCGATCGTATTACTCTAACATGTTCGAGTTCGACAAAATTCAAACTGGATCGTTTGCAGCCCTAGTTACTTGTTAGCGAAACAAAATTAGGGTTTTTGAAAAATCCAATATTTTGGATTTAAGATTGTTTGATTTTAAATTTATAAATTTGTTTGGTGCACAATCAATGAATTAACGTATGCCCTAATTTATAAATTTATATTTTATAATAAGAATCAATCTAATTATACCCCAAATAACCACCCACAAGTTTTCAATAGTCGAGTGTTTTTGAATTATGCGAGAATCGAACCCTTTCTTCGGACTCGATTACCATAAAATTAACTTCATATTAAATTTTTGGCCTGCGTATCGATATTATATTGATCAATTGATTAAAATTAACTTCATGTTAACTATTCTACTTTCGCCTATCATATCAATATACACTACTTGTCAGGTTTAATATTTCCGTAAAATTTGGGTATTGACTGTTAAGAGCGCCACCATTACAGCTGCCCTAGTGGTACGTAGCATTGTAGCTTATTGAAATTTCTCGGTTAGTGTACTTGCAATACAAATTTTTTTTTCGAAATTGAACAACTATTGTACGAAGAAAATGATCTCACAAATTTACCACAACACAAATGTGTTGTTTTTAATACATACCGTCCTTTGGGTCAGAAATAATAGAATAGAATAGAATACTTATAAATCAATGTAGAATAAAGTGATAATAACCAAGGTTGGTTCAAGAAGACATCATAGAAATGAACTCGTCAAAATGTAGAACCCCATCACCATTAAGATCAAAACTCTGTATCATCAACTTGCACTCATCCATACTCTTAGACTCCCCCAATTTACCAAGCATCCTCTTCAAACTCTCCGGGGTTATACTGCCACTCCCTTCCATCTCATACATCTCGAAAGCATCTCTTCACTCCTCCATTTTCTCCTCCTCATCACCAACTCCTGCTACTAATTCTTCCACCAATTTCACAAACTCCTCCAAACACAACAATCCGTCTCCGTCCGAGTCCATCAACCCCATAGCCGCCTCCGCCTCGCCTCTGATCCTTCCAACACATTTTAGCAGCTCTGCCGCCGATATTTTCCGGTCTTTATTTTCGTCAAACTGATTAAACACGCGTTCATATTGCTGCTCCTTGTCCATTAAACTTGAATTTACTTAATTTTTATGGAAATTGGTCCTTCAAGGTTTAAGGTGATATATATATATATATATATATATATATATATATATATATATAGGTATGAAGTGATCACGTGTCGACTATTTGGGGTTGACTGTTCTTTGGGGTTGATCACGTGTCGACTATTTGGGGTTGACTGTTCTTTGGGATTGGCAATTAATTTGGGGTCGGAAGGAGAAGACCGTTGATTTGTTATACCTGACCTCATCAAATTCCAGAATATTGGGAAAAGAATGGGCAAGGAAGTGTCTTTTTTTACTTGCTCTCTTCTGTCTCAAATAACGTGGTATTAAATAATATTCACTCCGTCTCAAACCAAATGTGTAATTTTGAATTTATTTTTTTTTGGGTCAAATTGATTAATTTTTAAATTAATAATTAAGTATATATAAATATATTTTTAGAATTATAAAAATTAGAGTTAATAGTAAATTGTATATGTATATATTTTTGATATAATCTCTTCATCTAAATTTTAACATTTTAAAAATAATTAATTTGAGTCAAAACTAGACGTAACGTTATTAATGAATTATAAAAATGTATTTAACTTGTATAATATAATGATATTACATATTTAACATCAACTACCAATCAAACCCGCCATTGAGCACTTTAGAAAATTTGTGGCACCGGCGTTGTGCTGTGTTTTACCTACCTTTTTCCATGGAATTTTGGGTATGTTTCATTTGGTACTCCATTTGTTATTTTATTATTGACAACAAATATATGGAGTACTACTATATTCACCTCCTAGTCACTCACCCACCCAACCTATATCCGTCTTTTAATAATCTATTCTATATTACGATTGTATTTAATAATTTTTAAAGACAAGTACACTTAAACAGAGGGAGCATAGTGGATAGTGGATACTAACAAAATAAAGAGTCTTATGCTGCTGCAATATCCATTTAGGACTGACTAATCCAATCCAATCCAATATATCTAGAATTGGTCAGAGATCATTTAATTATATACCGACCTAATTTGGTAATAGTTTGGGTGGGAGGAAGAGGAAGATATCTTATGGTTTTATGTTGCGGAAAATGAAAAATTCAACACTTTCTTTTCACTGTTAGAAAGTAAGTGATAAATTTTCTATTTTACCCCCTTCCCTTGTCCTAAAATAAAACGGTAAAACTCACAAACTCACCCACATAAAGCATTACTAAATTAACCAGTGGCAAATAAAAAGCCATATTCATGAGAAATGGCACCAAGAACACTAGGAGGATATCTACCTTAACTGTTCATGTAGCATTTCGGTTTCATTTACATATACATCATAATGTCGAACAAGAAACAGACTACAGATTTACACCAAAGAAAATAGTAGTATCTAGATCTGCCCCCCTGCCGGAGAGGTTATTCATTCCAAGCCCTATGAAAAAAATCAAAGTTGCAAAGATTCTACTCGTGCTGATATTAATGACTTTTCAGTTCTCATCCGAGCCCTCCAGGAGGGAGCGGAGCGGATATCTTACAGCACATCAACCGTCTTCTCTCTTGCATCTTATCATCTACATATTCCAGAGTTTATTTTACCCCAAAACACTATCAGGTGACTGAAATTTAGAAAAAAACAAGCTCTCAAGCCCATATCACTACATGCTACTCATCCATACCTCCCGAAGTAGTTGGTACCTAACACTGTTTTTACTGCCATCTTCCTTTGATGTCCAACTAGGTTTGGTTGAGGCAGGCAAGGGCCTGAAAATGTCAATGATTGATAGTGAATCCAATTCGTCAAGTTCATCGTCGCTAGTATATGATTTTCGGAGGACTAAAGATCCATTCCGTGTTAACTGGGAATGGCTTCCACAATCTCCTAAGATATGTGCAACTGAAGTTGCAGTCGGTGGAAGATAAACTATGGGGTCTGCAGAGCATGGGAAATTTACAATGAAGTCTTCACCAGACTCGGCAGGATCCTAAATCAAAATAAAACCAATATGATATGAAATAATGCTCTTTAGAATAAAAGGTCATGATGGATATATAATGAAAGGATAGCACAAGTAGAAAATTTTGGTATACACAAATCTCCAAAAGCTTAGAAAGAACAAAAAACAATGAAAGTAGAACATTCAGTTTGTAAAAATAACCCAGGAAGACAGAAAGATGCACCGACCTCTGATTCCAAGGCTTCAAGCACAACATCAGGAATTGGATCTGGGCAAAATTCATCCGGAACAAAATTGTCGAGGATTTGCTTTATTAGGGGTGCCTTAAATCTAGGACATACCTTCAAGAAGTAGAAATTGGTCACTATTAATAAGCGCGAGAACTGATTGATAATACAAACTAGAGTAAAATGGAGGAATTTTAATATTAGAGTCGAACCTCTTTTCTGATTGACCTGCATAAGAGCATATCCTTTGGAAGCATCATGAGGTCACTCAGTGCATGCAGGAGATGGAAAGGCTTAAAGGATGTATTGAATTCTTTTCTTTTATTGTCATCATCATTTTCAGGTTCATTCTCGTCATCAGTCAAATCATCATTATCAATACCAAATTGGTCAGTAAGCCATCTAGACCAGTTTCCAATCTGGTGTAAACAAGAAAATAGTCTTAACTCAAAGAGGTATGAGAATAATGGTGTATGTCATAGATAAGTCAAATTGGTTTCAATGCTATCAATAACTTCAAGTACCTGCAAGTTACAAGCCTATAAACATCTACTGTAGTGTCAAATTAGCTGGCCAATATTATGTAAGAATTCTCACCGCAGTTTTCAGTTGAGCACCAGCCCCAAAGCTTGCATTCCCTGATGGAATAGGAAGAACCTTGGGATCAGTAATGGGGTCAGATACAGGATCTGTTGGAATCTCATCAGCTGATTCACGTAGAATGGCATTGAACATAGCCACATCCAATCTACCCACACATTGCTCCACTATCTAGTTGCACAAGAGAGGATCTAGGAGTTCAGAAGTGGAAGTGGAAGTTTGAAACATAAGATAAATCATGCTAGGCAAACACATCAATTAATTAACCATAAAGATAATAAAAAGAAATTATTATTTCATGGCTAGTTACAGCAACCTCCTGTACCTTACCTTTCACACACAAATAAAGTACAACTTCATAAAAGTTATATAGCTGCTGAAAGGAAAGCATCCAACAGTTGCTCAGGATGCATACAAAGCACATAGTGTCTTCAGATTGGAAGAGAAAAAATATATAAATTCAATGGCATGTGTGCAAGCCCATAAAGAACATTTACCTCGCTTGGCGAACCTTTCAAAAGATGCAAAACACTCTTAGAAAACATAACTGCCCGTTACTAATATGAGCTAGAGTTTCCCTCCCAACCCCGACCCCCACCACCCCCCCCCAAAAAAAAAAAATTTAAATAAACAAAAGTTGGGAACCCCAAATTTGAATGAACTTCAAAACTTGATAATGCATTAGAAGTTTACATTAAGCCAAACCCCCATCAAATCTCAGCCAAAAGACATCTATCTTGAATAGATAGCTTTGTTGATCATTTGTTGATCGATTAAGTATTCAAAAAATCCCCGCCTAGGTTCGATTCATCGATTAATCCCCGACTAGGCGCCAAAGTTGTCATGGCGCCATAGCGAGATGAAGCAGTAGTTGACTGTCGGGACTCCTAGGCGATAATGCATCTGTCATCGCATCCGTATGGCGACGAGTCGTTAACAATGTGTAATTTATACATTATTATTTTACTTCAAAAGTATATTGAACAATAAAATTTTATTAATACCCAAATTAATAATAACTAACACTATGAAATACAATTATATGAATACTTTACAATCAAAATTCAAAAATAAAAAACTTAACATTAAAAACTAATAAAACAAGTCAATAAACACCACATAAAAAATAAAGAACGACGACTTGCCCATCACCCATTACAAATCCATGGGTTATGAGTAAAAAATGACTTAATCACTGAACTTGGGCCAGCTACCAAGGTGTGAGTTTTGGAGGTTCAGCGTCCAAGGCATCGCCTTGCCCTTCTCCAGCGCCAGCCCTAGGCAATGCCTTGGCAACACCATGACAATTATGATAGGCGCTAGGCGGTCCTCTACCGCCTCAATTTGGCTAAGCACCTAGGCCCCCGCCTAGGTAGAATCTACAATCCTTAAATGAATATGTCAAGTATTAAAAGATTATTTTTTGGTAATGTTTCATATAAAATTTAAAAAATTTATATCTACCATATGCTTTGTTTATTATAACAAGTATATACAATAAAAAAATAAATAAATGTGACCTCCTAAGAAAACGCCTAGTTCGCCTAGGGAAACGCCGAGGCAGCCTAGGCGCTAGGCGTCTCCTCCGCCACCTAGGTCCGCCTAAGATTTTTAAAACATTGTCTCAACTAATATGTCTTCGAGTTAGATAGCTTAACTCACAACATAGACATGGATTGCCAATGTTAATCTTACTTTGTCTTTATTTGATATTTGTATCATGTAATTTTTTGGATGTCACATAAGGAACACAAACTTACATAATGCTGAGGATATACATAATTTCCCAGGTTCACGTATCAAAAGAAGCTTATATGCATATACGTGTGTGCATAAAGAAAGTAGCAACTTTGAGATATTACACCCTTTTCATGTGCATTTTAAAAGGCTATGGGGCTTATAAAGTTTACCAGTCTAGAAAGCACAGGCAAGCAGCCACATTCATGTCCTCCAGCTCGGATAGGACAAATTCGTTCATAAGCATCATTGAAAGCCTTTTTCCATAGCTCTAAGGAGAAATTTCCTTTCTCTTGTTCGCCCAAACTAGATGTACTTTTATAGAGTTTGCTAGAGATGGAACTCATAACACTTGCAATTTCGTTTGCAGCAGCAGACTGCATATGTGGAGTGAGCGTCTAGGGAAAAAACATGATACAGAATCAGATTAGCTCATTTGTGTACAAACTAATATTTCCCGGTTTAATCTAGTAACAAGATTTCCTCAAAAACTTGAGTTTCTGGAATGCATCTAAAAATGTAATCTATAGCCCAAGAAGGGAGGGGAGGGGGGGAAAGAATACATAAGATAAACTGAGAAAGTCATAATTTGACAACCTGCCACCAGATAGATTCAACAATTCGAGAGAAGATCCAAGTTTCAACATTTTCCAAGGCAGAAGTAAATGTGTGAAGGTCCTCCCAGTCGTCAAAATTTTCATGTAGAGCACTTCCAGTTTCCTTTTTTAAATTTAAAAAGGAGTCCTTCCATTTTAGTGCTGATGATTTCTCATTATTACCCTTATGAGAACAAATTACTCCAGAGGAAAGTTTCTGATGATCGCATGCTTGGTTTAATATTGCTCTTAAAACAACAGAATTTGATAACCAGAAAGTCAACCTGTATTGTAACGTGGGCAAGATAAATGAGCCTTTAACAAAGAATTAAAAAGTTATGGAAATATGCTATAAATAAAACAGAAAAAAGGGGTACAGACCCATGACTCATTACTCTCTGGCCCAAAGTTCATTACACTTGTAGTCAGAGTTCCATAACGTGAACAACTGCTCAATTGTTAATCTAATGGAGCAAATGTCAAGAAAACTACAACTGTCGGCCTCGGATATCAATCTGAAGGCCTACGCCTTATAGGTCTGAACCCAATTGTTCCAACTAATATTCACTTGCAACAACATTGAGATGCAATATTCAAATCCACTCCGAATTCAACTCACTTAATGTCCAACCTAAAGTTACTTAAGTATATTTATTCAGATAGATTTGAGCTTGTCAAACAACCGAATTCTATGTATATGTATATATGCAGATCATTACTGAATTCAATTAGTAGATAGCCCTAAGTAGACTTAACGCTTCCTAGGTTTCCAACAAGAAGTTGTGACATCGTCGAGTTTCTCTTACACAATTAATAAATCTTCTCATTACAAGCCAACCACATTAGTATTTGGTTAGTTAGAAAGACACTAAATCTAGAAAACACAATATGCAAAGCTAAAAGCTATGAGGATGCAAAGATCAGAAAGGATGTTTTTATGGGGATTGAAGAAAATAATTTGGTCCATACTGTACCTTGGAACATCATTTCCACATGCTTTTGCAACCAGAACTAGTCCAGAAATAGCACTTCTAGCAGCACTTGCTCTCCTTAGACGGGAGTTCTCTTTGCAAGCATGAAGATAGAGCCTAGAAAGGCGCCGAGCCGGAGCATGGACCTTATTTACGGAACTTCCATGTTCTGCAACCACAGAATAAAGACTAACTTCAGTAGCTGCAGCTTCTCTCAACTCCCCTTCAAGCATGTGTATTCTCCGTTCTAATTTCTGTACTTCTCTGTCCTTTGGATAAACCTTAGCATCTTCTTTTCCGTTATATATAGAGCTTCGAACAACATTCTGAGCATCTTTGAGAACACCACCATCCTTTTCTTTTCCAAAAAATTGGGAACTCTTGACATTACCATTGCTCCTTCTTGAGTCCATCGGTGATCTGACAGACTTTACATGCTTTGATTTATCATTATATACTCCAACATTTTCCCTGCAGATAGAAAGTGCATCACTTTCTGATGTGATTTCTTTTATGGTATCATCTTGTGAAGATCTATTTAATTGTTCATCTTCTTTATGGTGCATGTTCTCATCCAGGATTTTCCTTTCTTGTTCACTTTCTTGATGGTTATTACTGTCCTCTCCAGAACCATTTTCAATAATATCAGCACTGCCAACCCCTCGTGTGCTTTCATGAATATCCTCAGCTGGATCGTCTTGGTCATTTCTTCTAGTATTGACGATCAACTCTTTATCTATTCCTTCATGAGCTATAGATGAGGATGAGGATGAGGATGAGGATTGAACACTACGGGTGCCAATAGATTTTTCAATCAACATAAAGCTTGTTTCATTAAAGCTGGATAGAGTAGAATGAAGATTTTCAGGGCTCTCAGAATCAGAAGATAGGTCTGTGGATGATGAGCAAGATGAACTTTCCTTCAGACTGCCATGTGGTTCCCTCACTGGTTTAATATCTGTTCTTTCAGGCCTTTGATTTGAAGTTATGACATAGTGAACTTTAGCATCTTCAGTGATCTCCTTTATTTCCTCTGATCCATTCTGAGATTGATTTCCAACTCATTATAATATACATGAAAACTAAAGTATATATCAACTACAATATTATGAAAATCAATTAGGCTTACTATCATGCCAAGTATCTATGCGAAGCATATTAACCTAGAGGAAAATACATATATGATGCAGGTGAACATTACATCTGTCTCATACAACCACACTATGTACTTTCAAGGCAAAGAGGTGGCTAATGAAGTGCCACGTCAACTTACAAGACAGGATGATAGTGAACAATTGTATTGAAATGAGACAATGTTAACAATACAACAATGGAATTAAAGCAAGAAAAATCACCTCTTCTTCTTGAGGTAATGAACCCCCTTGTGACTTGATAGCTGAAGAGTGAACAGCCGTAGATGAGTGAGATGAAACATCATCATCGGTAAAAGAGGCAACTTCAGCTTCCTCAGCATACTCTTCATTCATCAATGCAGAAACAGATTCACTACCATTCCTGTCTATATATCCATTGGCACGACTCTTCAGAACCCGCTGGATTTTAATGAAGAGCACCGGGGGTGCTGTATTCCTCAAAACCCGCTTGCAGTTCATGGGAGCGATGATGCTCAGATCCTCTTTTACAATACCATAATCTGCCAAGTCTATGATGGCAGTTGCCAGCAATTGACCTTTCACAGTCTTATCCCTCCGAGGTTCATACAAATTGAACTCCAAGCAGTTCTTCTGGAAAGTGTTCCCATCCCCACCTTTAATTGACATATCCCTTAATAGTGTCACAGGTAGCCTAAATGACTGGTTGAGTTCAATTTTCCCATCGCCAACATTAGACCCAGATCCGAGTGAAGGGACAACAGGGTTAGTAGACCCAGAATTCTTATCACCATGTTCCCATTGAATAAAAGTGGAACGAAGAGACCTCAAGGATTGGGATGGAGGCCAGGGTTTGATCTCCTGAAGATGGATTCGATAATCGAGTTGAACCGAGGGGCTTTTCCTGTTATTCGCCTTCAATCCTAGAACCATGGCTGGAGACACTGATATTCCTCTAAACACTCAATGGCCCAACAATGTATCTGAAAAGATTCAATGACAAGAATTTACAAGTCCACAAAACAGAAACCATAAGAATATAACCTAGATAAATGTTATAAAAAAAATTGTAATTAAAGAAGACTGATTCAAGAGCATCATCAAGAACACGTTCTGACCAAGTCTATCCATTGCTGACGGTTTAAGCCGGCCAAAATTCATGCGGTTTCAGAGGGGAATGACAAAATGCTAAATCCCCAACTCATTGAAGTCGACAAGACAACAAAAACAAACTCATAATAGGAAAAAGAAAACTTGAAATTAAATGCTATCACATGCTAGGTCCCTTAATCTCTCAGTATCTATTTAAATCCAATAACTTACACACACATATGAATATTACTCGAATGTGAATTTATACTGGATTCATGAAACAAACTTAAAATTTTCATTTGGGGAGAGAGAAACACTCAAAAACCCAGCTGAAGAAAAGCAAAAAAAACATAATTATTTGAAGCTCAATTGCGACCTAACCTCAGTTGAAAACAGTTGAGTCCATGTAAATCTGAGCACCCAAAAGTAGAAAAAGAAAAAGAAGTTCAGCCATTTAATACATCAGATCAACAAATTAGATGAAGAACACTCATAAATCACAAGCTGAAAAACCCATTTGAGTTCTAAACAGGTACATTACAGACTTTACAGTGTATCAGCATCAATGGCTGTGTATCATCTTCTGTAATGGAAATTTGTTCATCGGAAAAAAAAATCTAATGGGAAACAAAAAGACACTTACGGGGATATTTAATGCCCGGAAAATGAAGGAAATGCGGGAAGATCAAAGAGGAACCGTTTCGTTTTGCATTCATGAGGTTAGGAGAGAGAAAATATTATTCCTCCTCCTGAAGCTAATAATGAGTGAGAGAGTGAGCAGGCAATTACAGTACTTTGTTAAGAAATAATAATGTCCTTTTTCTTCTAATTAAAACGATGATTATTGTAGTACCAGATCTTTAGAATTTAAAGAAAAGGGAAAGAAATGAGGCAAGAGGTATTTTTATAATTAAACTAAATGAACGAATAAATGATGGTGGTTAAATTATTTAATTATCAATTTCAATAGCACCAAGGGAATATCTAATAAATTTAGTATGGGTTAGCTTAATTACAAGTTTGTTAATGCATAAGTTATGTTAAAATTTTGTCTAGCGTTAATTTCAATTATTATAATCACTATAAAAAATTATTGATAATATCAGAATAATTTACACTTATTTTAAAAATACTTTATATTTTCAATTGCGCATCATAATTATTACTTTAGTATTATTAATGGCCTAAACAAAGTGGGATTTTAGCGGAAAAAATGGTAATAATTGTGTACATAAATATAAAAGAGTAGCAATTGTGTACATAAAATACATCATGACATTTTTATTTTTATTTTGTTTTGAGATATACTCTTTTTCATCAAAATATTAATTGAGGTTAATGGAGTTACACAATTGTGCTGATTCTTAAATGTACATAGACTACGATCGTAGAGTTAAATCATTCTACAATCATAAAGTAATCAGTTTACTATCTGAAGATTCACTATACGTTTCTACAGTAATAGAGTAATAGAGCGACTATTCTACAACCGTGTATATTTGGAATTTACATAACTGTGTACCTCTATTTTTTTTCTTATTAATTACTAGTACAAGACATTATTCTAAGGTTTAACTAAATTATATAAATCTAAAATTTAAAAATATTTATACTAAAACAAAGGGAGTAATTATGTGGACTGAATAATGTACCCAATACACACTCTTTGTTTTTGTTTATTTTTTTAATAAAAAAAAGGCTTTTATGTGTGTGTGTGGCTATGAGAGTTGAAATAAGAAATTAATGGCATGTTTAGAGTTTGTCTGATTATTACTACGAAGCAGTGATTTAATCCAATTTGATTAATGTGGGAGGTACTACTAGTGTAGTAGTCTAGTTGTAGTTGTAGTAGTAGTAGCAGTATAGTATAGTAGTATTAAATTAATTTTTTTTTTTTGAGAATGTTGTACTAGTAAAGAAGAAAGAATAGATTGTAATCCACCGACTTAGGAAGGAACGTGTTCACACTCTCTAGTAATAACAGCAGGTGAGAGAGAGATTATGGAAGAATAGTGAATATCACGCATTGAGAAACGGGTGGTGGTAGTCGCTTGGTGAATGAAGAATTGGCTGGATTCATTAGCCGACCGACATAAAGATAAAATGATGATAAAGAGAGGGTGTCAGTGTACATAGATAGATAAAATCCTTTTTATTATTATTTATTTATTTACGAGTAGTATTTATTTTGGTCCAATTTTAAAAAACTTTAACAAATTAGAATTATGTGAGCCAAAATATAAATTCTATAAAAGTTGGAGAGTGATAAAAAAAAATTAAACGTGTTCCTTCCTGGGGCAAATTCAAATTCAAATGAAATGGAGGGGGCACAAGGAAGTTGACAAGTCCAACTCAAAATGATGAAAACCAAAAGCATTAGGAGGAGGACTTACTGGTGAAGAATAAATAAATAAATCAGCTTCTTGGAGTCCACTCTTCGATTTTCCTCATCCATCCATCCATCCATCCATCTTTTTTTAACTCCTCCTCTTCTAAGCTAAATCATTCATTCACTAATTTTTATCACTTATAAGTTAAGAAGGTACGAGTGAATTGACTACTCAGCGTCCTTTCCTTGTGGTGTGGTGTGGTGTGGGGTGGGGTGGGGTGGGGTGCGGACATCAATATCCACTACTACTACTACTACTCTATACTCCCAACAACAATTTTCATGTGTAATCAAATAAGAATGAATACTCACCTACAATGTCGAGTATTAATAATTGGATACAAACAAAATGCTTTTTGGTGGCCTCCAAACAATCTTCAATCTCAAATAAAATAAATAAACTATTGCATACACCACAAGTCCACAAGAAAATCAAAGAAAAAAGAAAGGGGAATTTTTTTATTCAGAAGAATCCCATTGAACAGACTCAAAGATTGTAGAAATCCTAATTTTTAAAGTCAAAAATGGCATTTAAAATTTTAGAAAAGAATACTGCTAAATGAGGATTGTATTAGTACACACAGAATCATGAATGGGCACTGCTGTGTTAATGCTTTCCCCTCTAACAATGGCTACACTTTGCAAACTTTCTACTCCAGATGGCTTCAAGAGGATATCCTAAACTAAACTAATGAATCGTGTTGTTTGTTATCAAGGCAAGTACATCTCTAACATATACAGTTACTACTGTGAGGATGTGCTTGACTTCTGATCAGCATCTGCTGTAGCCTGGACTTGGGCTGCATACTGCAAGTTCCAAAGAACATCCTCGAACGAGGGACGGTTTGAGGATTCAGGAGATATACATTTGTTCGTGATCGATATCACAGTTGATAACGACTCCTGCGAGCAACTGGTTAACACTACTGGATCCACAATCCGTTTTCGACCATCCTGGCTACCAAAGGATGCCTGTGAGATCCATAAAACTAAGTCAGAAGTTTAAACAAGGATAAAAACTATATATATATATATATATATATATATATATATATATATATATATATATATAGCTAACATATATTTTGACAGTTTGTTTTCTAGTGTAGTTCATTGATTCATTCTCTAATTCACATCAAGTTGTGCCATCTGAAATTGTGGAGTAATTTTTTTCTCTGTTTTTTTTTGGTGGAAAAGTGGTGGGGGTAGAACTCCAAACATGTAACATGACCTATTATGAAAGCAAATGGCTATCCTATATTTCCTTAAAAGTGAAGTACATAAATTTTCAACATAAAGAAATATTAGAGCATATAACTAGTTCAACCAAGATAAATATTGATGTTGATACCTAGCTTGGTGAGTTGAACTTAACTTTTAAATCAAATTTTCAACAGACCAAGAAACCAACTGATACTGAAAATAAGAACTTTGGGATTTTGGGACTAGTTCTAAACATCTCAATTATTTAAATTGCACATATATGCACCAAGAATCAAAGTAATTCTTGATATTTTACAATAAGACCGAGTGCAGTTAATTGATAGCTCTACATACCATTTCGTTCAGCAAAAATGCTTCTCCTTTTCCACTTACTATAGGCCCGACAAGTGATTCTAGCAATATGAATCCAAAGTTATAAACATCATCCTCTAATGTTGTCCTATTCCTGCAACAAAAAATTCCACTTATTCAAATATATTATATATATTGCAAATTAACTGTGTTTCAAGTTTGGTCAAAAAAATAATACAGTAACAGATGTGGGGTGTTCTATAATAGAATTCTTAAAGGCATTTATTTTTATCTTCAATCCCTATTAAGTCCTATTAATATTGGGTGAATAAAATCTTCCTTGAGTGCCGTTATGAGAACACTTTTCCATAGAAAGACTTAATTACCATGATTTAGGGCCTCCTCCCTTTGCCTACAAAATACATAATAACAATGTTAGCAACAATCATTACGGCCCAAGATATGTTGCATCTCAGATAAGTGATTAAATTATAAGAGAATAAACCTCAAGTTTTTCTATATCTTCAGTGATTATGGACATTCCATAGTCGCTTAGCTTTGCAATCCGATGCTCATCAAGCAATATATTATTTGTCTTCAAACGATTACCGAAAGAAGCAAAATTTACCCCAGTATGTAGAAAATGCACTGCCTTGGCAACACCAATTAGAACCGCTAATCGATCTGACCACTTGAGAACCTTCTCTGGAGAAGTCTCTGCAAATAATTGATGTGATTCTATCAGATCCCTACAACTTCCAATAGACAGGGTTTATAGAACTAAATCTTAAAAAAACCTAAAACAATTGTTTATAGCTTGTGTTATGTGTAAAACAAAACGTTTATATACGTTGGTTTGAGTCATCAATAACTGCAAGTGGCATCAAGGATGTCATGCACAGGAAGTAGTCATTATCAAAATTTTATCGCTCGGAATAAAACAATGTTTCAGCTATTTGAGTCTGGGTACAGAAAGTAGTCTGTTATTTGGCTCTGTCCGTTGTATATATGTATCCTGCAGGGTTTGATTCTTTGGAGATTGATACATCCTATTATAGCATTCAACTCTTTGTCCAATGTGCGTAGGTATGAATGAACATTTGTATATTACACAAGCACGCACTTATGCACGAAAATTGGTATAGTATTTATATTGTACCGCTGACCTGAGAGATGAGCACAGTAATTCCCATTAGAAACATATTCATATACAAGGAAGACTCTGCTAGCTGTAGAATCATCTTGTCCCCCGCCATCAATGCAATAACCCAGAAACCCAACAAGGTGCGGGTGGCGAAGCTTTGAAAGCAGATCCAATCGAAGTTTAAGATTTCGAATTGAACACTTTCTAAACAAAGGCAGAGATCGTATGGTAATGCATGTCCCGTTCTCTAATCTTCCCTTGTAAAGCTGTGAAAATGAATAGAGAATGTTAAATGGGTCCTTGCAATTGAAATCAAAGCTCAAGTCAAACCAAGTAACAAGTACATCACAGGTTTGAAGGAAAAAGGCCAAGAGAAGAACCAACTCAACGTGTATTGCATCTTTACATGTATTGCGTCTTATTTCATGTAATACACAAGACCAGTCTAAATTAAAGGGGTGCACAAATACTTCAAAGCATATTATAAATGCTGGAATCACCAATGCTAAAAAATTTATTTATATTAAACATAATCTCAATCAGGGTGAGCTGATTAAGCTCGAGAAATCTCTGTCATAATTCTCCAGCGTTATTACAGTTCTAGCTGTTTAACAAGTTTCTCTCTTCTTTTTCTTTTTGTGCATCTGTTTGGGGATAAACAATTACTATTTAAGAAGTCTCTTATACTAATTCTTGCTGTACTTGTATGTAACTATGTATTATATAAATTTCGAGATGCCATGGTAGTGCATTATTTAGTCTAATATGAAGAAGCAATATTTGAAAAATGAAGAAAAGCTGGACAAGCCAATTTCCAATCATGCTTATTAGGAAGGTTCAACCAGCTAGTTCATAAAGCATATCGAAGTTTCAGGGGTTACCTTTCCTGTGGAACTTTCACCTAACACCGCCAACTGGTCGAAATCATTTGTAGCTTCTTCTAACTCTTCTAAGGAAAATACTCGGTATACTATGGCACCTTGAGTTCCTAGTTTTGCAGCGTCAGATATGATCCCTTAAGCATATAAAAAAACAAGTCATTATCTTTTGGTAATTTGAGATGTGAAAGAAATATTCTGTGGAACAGGATATCATCTTAAATTTTAAACAGCTGTGGTAACAAAAAAATTAATTGATAACTTACTGGCATTTGCGAGGAGTTCAGATGAAATCCCTGATGGTGCAATATCATGCACAACCTTTGGCTGTGTATGTTGTACCACTGCCTCTCTTGAAGAATATCTTCGACGTAAAATGAGAAAGCAAAGTGTCAGAAGTACTACGGCAACAACAGTTCCCCCAATCACACCAATCAATACTCCAATTGTTTTTCTATTGGATAGTTTCTTCCCCAGATAGGCTTTGCAGTATGACTCAGAATGCTGATTTTGCGTAGACAGGCAATTCCCACCAAATATACCGATTCTCTTGTCCGAGGTAGAGGCTAAGCAAGAAGGAAGGTTACCTGTCAACCTATTACTAGAAACATCTACATACCCAAGTTCATCTCCACAACTTAGTTGGTCTGGGAGAGAGCCACTCAGCATATTAGATGCTAAATTTATGTAAGTGATGTTTGGCAAAGAGAATAATGCAGCAGGTGGTACTCCTCTCAGAAGATTGAATGACAGATCAAGGTGTTGAAGCTGATTTAGCTTACCAAATTGTTCAGGAATCATACCCGAGAATGAGTTCTTGCTCAGAAGAACCGTAGTCAATCCATCGGGCATGGGAGGAAGTTCAGAATCCAAACCATTCTCCCTCATATCCAATAAATGTAGACCAGATAAGGCACTCAGATCAGGCAATTTACCAGAAATCCCATTGTGAGACAAAGCAATATCACTAAGTGTTGTAATTTTGCATATTGAAGAAGGAAAAGGACCCTTTAACTGGTTGTTCTTAATACTCAAAATGGTAAGGTTTGATAATGAGTCCAACCAGTCAGGGACAGTTTCATTGAAGAAATTGCCATCAAATGTTAATGTATGAAGCTTCATTAGTCTAGATATCTGAAGTGGAATGGAACCAAACATAAAATTTGAACTCATATCAAGAACTTCAAGAGAATATAGCCTATGAATTTTATCAGGAAGTGGTCCCCAAATCCCTAGAGACACTAAGATAAGAACCCTTAAGCTACTTAACCTTGTCAATGTCGTAACAAAAGAATCAATAGAGAAACTCTCAGATAAAGTTTGATTGGGAACTGCAAATCCATGGAATTCACTGACCTTGGCAAGCTTATCCCCCATAATTTTGAGCTCAGAGACAGAATTGTTCTGGCATGTGATGCTCATATGTAAGGTTGAAGGCAAGTTACAGAAATCAGCATTATAATTTTCCCAAACTTGCAATTGCATTGGGTATTCCAAATGCTTCCTCAGCTGGATAAGAACTTGAGTTTCATAGCTCTGTAATTGATGGGTACTTGAGATAAAGAAAACCCATGAAAGAGACACTATAAGGAACAAATTTGAGTACCCCATTTCCCAAGTATTAGTTACCACTAAACTTCAAAATGGTGAACAAAACCCTAGAAAGGTAGTAGTAATTCTATTGACTTCACGCGGAACAGGAGCACACCCATCAATGATTCTAATGTCATTAATAAAGCCAACCTCACAAAAACAATACCATGAAAGTTTGTGCCCACAAGAACAAAATGCTTGAAATTAGAAAAAAAAATAATTACTAGCATTCAAATGGGAATGAACTCAACATTAACCGTCCATTTTAAAGAAACCGCAAGAACTAATTGAAAGCCTAAATCCGAGAAGAAGACAAACATAGAAGGGAAGATTTATCACTACAGTGAGTAGTTGTGGGACAATATAGAATGCTAGAACAATTTGCTAAACTAGAGAAAAACAAAGGTGCACAAGAACAACAAACTACTAAAGTAGTTACAGATATAGAATGTTTTTCTTTCTCCCTGATTTTCCAGGGAAAGTAGAGAACAAATGAGACAAACCCACCAGAGAGAACCCAGAGATAATTGCAGGACAACAATTGGGAACGAGTACGGGTATTGGGTTGTGTGGTGAATATAAAATGCAAAAGAATTGAAGAGAAGTGAGATTATTAACAAGGCGGTTGAAAGAGAGTATTAATAGATACTAGTAACGCATTTAATGCAGCCTACTCTGTTTATTATTGGAGGAGAAGATCGAAGATAGTGGTGATTAAAGGCCTTTCACTATAATGGGGTCGGTTTTTACTCGCAATGGACAAAAGATTCTATGGCGCTCTCTCTCTCTGTGTCTTACTGGTTTTTACTCGCAATGGACAAAAGATTCTATGGCGCTCTCTCTCTCTGTGTCTTACTGTTATCTGTCGTAGTAATAAGAGAGTATACATAAGAATGGAAGAGGACTGGTAGATGAGGACGAGCCCAGTTTTGCAGCACCGTCGGTGTAAATATAAATTTTACGCAAGCTTTTACCACCCATTTCCCCTGTCCGATAATTTCATTAACTAACAAATTACTTAGTTCAAAGTCTTTAACATTAGAGAATAAATTATATAGCTGATACGTAAAATTAGTGTTTTACAGCATTCAATAATAATATACCACATAATTTTAAAAAAAATTAAATAATATATACTTATATATATATAAAAATTATAATTGAGACTAAGAATGAATGACCGATTACATTTTAACTAATCATCAGTCTTTGACATCTAACTCTCGATTGTTTAAATCTCAAATTTTACTTGTTTATAATTTATTCAAACTCAATTCACTTGACTTTAACTTAAAAAACCCTACATCAACTAATCAATTTGATTAAATAAAACTCATGTGTTAGAAAATTAATAATTATATATATATATATATATTTTTAATATTTTTACATGATCTTCTTTTATTTTATCTTTATATTAAAAAAAATTTATCTAAAAATATCAAAAGTATAGGTGAAAAATGTTTTATTAGACTCGTTCATTAATGACTGAAAGTTAAAAAGGGTGGATTTGGAAGTTGGGGTGACTGCCAAGTGGGGTCCTAGCTTCCAAAATAAGATGGGCCAATTTGTACAGTATCTTCTGCGCAGCCGCGTTATTCCCTCTACCATTTGGATTCGTCAGCCAACGCTCACCCGTGGACCGTGGTCCATGAAAACTAAACTACAAATCATATATATATATATATATATATATATATGGACTATATGAATTCGGATGTTAAGTTTATTCTTTATTCAATTCACTCGAGCTCATCTTTTTTTAACGACGGATCTGGCGACGGTTCGGTCATACAACCGTCGTTTATACTTTTAGCGACGCGATATGTTGTCCGTCGCTAAAAGTATAGACGACGGTTGTATGACCGAACTGTCGTCGGGTCCATTGCTAAAAGGGGTGAGCTCGGGTGAGTTAGATAAAATGTGAGTTTAAGATCCAGACCGTAGATTATATGTATGAACAGTTGTGTATTATATAGTCAGATTATGACGACGGATTTTTGGGTTATGACGACGATTCACCCGTCGTCGTAACTCAAAATACCTTTGACGACGGATAAAACCGTCGTTATAGCCTAAAAAATCGTCGTTATAGCCAACACTGTACTATACAGTTGTGTATATACATTTTTTTCTATATATATACGGTCTGAATTTTTAGCTCACCCCTTATCTAACATACCTTGCTCACCCCCTCTTTAGCGACGGACCGGACGACGATTCGGTCCGTCGTTATATGTTCGGTCCATCGTTATATGTTGTCTGTCGCTATATGTTATCCGTTGCTAAAAGCTAAGACGATGGTTTTATATATAGCGACGGACCGAATCGTCGTCCGTCGTCCGGTTTGTCACTAAAAGGGGGTGAACAAGGTATATTAAATAAGGGGTGAGCTTAAGATTCAAATCGTATATATATATATATATATATATATATATATATATATATATATATATACACGTAAAAATAATTAAGAGTTTAACCCTTAATCCTACGTACCTTACGTATCCCATTTAGTGACGGACCGAGCGACTGTTCGGTCCGTCGTTATATGTTATCCGTCGCTAAAAGTTAAGACGACGGTTCTCTGATATAAATACGGACCGAACCGTCATCCGGTCCATCGTTAAAAGGAGTGAGCATGATATATAAAATAAAAGAGTGAACTCTTGAAATGGACTATATATATATATATTGGTTAATCATAATATTTAAGAGTTGGGATTGAATTAAAATTTAGTAGATTTATTCTTTTTAACCGTTCGATAAATTACTGTAGTCTTCTCTATTTAATTATTCATTATGGTTATAACCTTTAGTGGCAAGTGTACGAAGTAATCTCAGTTGTAAATTGACAAATATGTAAAGCAAAATGCGACAGTCATATATTGTACTTGATATTGGAGCAAAACTAATTTAAACATTGAACTAGTTAATTCCTAGTCACAAAACACAACTTGAATTATAGTTATATTCACATTTCACATAAAAATAATACAAGGTGCGAAATTCTATTTTCGTCTAGCTGTTGGTGCTTCATCCAAGCACTATTTATTGTTTGGATGTGAATACTTCAATGGAATTACATAATAATATGAATCTTACTTGTTGAATAAAAAGATAGAACAAGTTGAGTCATTGGTTACAGAAGGAAGATCTATAACGATTGTTTAGCTATCAATTAAAATTATTTTTTTTCATATGTCGTTAGAGGCTCTAGCGACAGTAAATAATTAAATAAAAGACATTGTAATAATTTCTCGAGTCGCTAGAAAGAATAAGTCTATCGTTAGAAGGAGTAGGGGTAGGGTCGGATTCCAATTCAATCCCAATCATTGGATATCGCCTAAAATTTTTGGGTTTTTGAATACAAAATCTTTGGTTATTTAACATTATGATAATCCTTAATTATTATATTATACCAATTCAGTAATAGTATGTGTATTTGAAACTGCAATAATATTATGATAAATACAAACTAACTAATGTGTATGATTACGGTTATAATTATTGGATCAGTGAAATTATTTATTAATTATATTTTAACACATTATTTTGTAAATTAATTTTTATAAGAGGTATTTTGTAAGTGTAACAGTATTATTAAAAGTGTTTAAGATTTCAAATTTAAGACACAACATAATACTTTTTGTATTATCAATTTACTCATGTAGATATAATAGAGTCTAGTCAGCAGTATCAGTCCATACCGACACAACAAAGTGACTTTAGCCTATTTTATTACTAATTACTAGAATAAATGCAGCTTTAATTTGTTTGTTTTATGTTAAAGTGAAGATCAGGTTGTGGGATAGAATACAAACATAATAAAGCCAAAAGGAAAAAAAGATGGAAAAACCAAAACAAAGCAAATGGGTGTGTGGTGTGGGTCCCTGTGATTGGCCTTTTGGTGGGGTGCGAGGGGGGGGGGGCGGGGGGAGGGGGCGTGGTGTTGGGAATTAGTACTAGTGGTTGTAGTATTTGGATTTGGCATCTTATATTTAGTCAAAATCCATACTGGTGTTCAGAATGACATGCAAATAATTGCTTCAAACTTTGATGTATGTAAAAACAAAGGTTCCCCACACACTAAATGGATTTGGATAAACTCCTTTTCATTTTTTGACCTCTCCTCCTTTCCTTTATGTATTTTAATATTATTTTTTTCTTTAAAAGAGGATCTAAAACGACCTAATTTTAATTAAAAAATATTATTTAAGAGAAAGTACTATTTAAGAAGAATATTTTAAATCTGTTTTTTATATATATATAAAGAGTTAATGGTAGATGTCTTAAATTTAAGGTCTCTACGAGTTAATGGTAGGTATCTTAAATTTAAGGTTTCAAAGATGAAAAATGTGTTTAAATTATTACGACATGATTTATGATTAATCACAAATAATATACTCCCTCCCTCATTTTTTTTAATTCGTCTTTTAAGAGAATAAAATTTATTTCTTTTTATTTGTCATTTATAAATTTTAAAAAAGCATCAATGACTTAGTTTATCGTATTATTTCTACATTAAATATTAAATTATTCATCTTTTTTAATGAAATTTGAAAAATAATATTGAGATTGTATACTTATTTTAATCAATCAACTAAACATTAATTATATTTTTTAATTCTTACTATTTCTAAAACATCTAGTAAAAAAAAACAGAGAGAAATTCATTTGTGGGTATTATTTACTCTCAAAGTTGTTCATATCCCAACAATTACTCTATTTGAGAATGTCGGGAGTTTTGGGGGAATGTGAAACTCATGCTGGCCGAGGATACTAATGTCTGAAAGAACAAGACCATAAACTGATAAAAGTAACTTGAAGGGACCGCCCATCTCTCAGCCTGAATATTAGATTCGGTCCATTCGGGTAACAAGTTAAAAGAGTCCCATCTGTTAATTCTTTATATTCTATGTAAACAGTTTGTTTTAGTATTGGTATTACTATTTTATTATAGTACTACAAAATAATACTAACAATATCTCAAAATTTGTCATCTTAATTTTATAATCATATCGCATTATTAAACTAAAATCTTATTATTTTTAAGATCATACATAATATAAAAATATATTCTTAATATTCGTAAATATATTAAACCAAAATGAAAGACCATACCTACTGCCTCAAACCTACCCCTTGGCATTCCGCAGTCTGTCCATAATCAATTCCCAACCCCTAGGTCCCTTCACTTGACTGAACTGAATAGTTAAGAGAAAACAATATTGCAGAAACATCTTTGATAAAATATGAAAGGCTACCTTAACTCTCACACAGATTTTCATATGCCAATAATCTATCTTCAAAGTCCCTTGGTAATTTAGCACTACTAAGTGTTCTTTAAAGAGAAGATTTTCAACAACAAAAAAAAAGATGCTAATATTCAGAGAGTTGTGAAATTAGAGATAAATTCCATCAAAATTACAAGCAGATACTGCTTTTAGCCATCTATTATTCCTTCAGCTTCTACAGGGAGATACATTGCAAGTAGTAGACATCACATGAAGATAGAAAGAGGGGATAAGAAACAAGAGGTCAAACTACTGTTCATACAGCAAGTAATATACATCCTTTTTTTATTCTAATGGCAGCAACAATGATACCTTTCAGATGTTTTTCAACAACAGTTTCCTGTAGGAAGCTTCCCCTCTGAAGAAGAATCCAGATACGAGATTACAAGATCAGCTGCATTGCAACCGGAGGAAATTGCTTTGCCAACAGAGAGTCCTCCCTTGTGGTTTCCTTAAACATTTCACGGCACGTTAAAACAAAGAGAAATTGAACCACTTTGAAAGGAAAAGGAGGCTAATTACTATGAAGTGGTACATCCAAAAAGGATTATGAACAAGATAAGTAACATTACTAATTGTCATCACCACAGAAAATAAAATTAAGTTAACATGATAATATTCCCTGCTCACTATAAAATCATATCCCACTCCATTACTGTATCTTAGAACATGGAGCAAGTAAAAGGAACAGTAAAGGGGGTACTGCATATTGATAATCAGCATAGACTTGGTCAATTCCTTGTAGTGATAAATTAGAGTGAAATAAAATTTCCAATTCAAAGAGTTTACAACCTCTACTAGTGTTTCAGCAAGCTGGAGGTTGAAAATGTTGTCCTCCTAAAATTATTTATACAATCCCAAACTAGGTGTTGAAGTAAAAATTAAAAACTCCCAGCGATGTGAGTAACAAGAATAACTTACCTGCATAGAAAAATCCTGGAAGGTCCTCTTCCATATTTTCAATTGCTCCTATAGCTAAATCATAGTTATGACCATAAAGGGGAAATGCTTTACTCCAATAGAAATGACTGCAATTAAGAACAGAACCTGTAAGAAAGTATCCATAATAAACTTACAATCTCAGAACCCCAAAACAAAAAAGCCTACAAAGAAAATATAAAATAATACGTGTAGCATCATATATTTCCATACTTCACGAATGTTGGCTCTCCCTCTGCACCCAGCAACTGTCTAAGGTCAGAAGTTACAATCTGCTTCAACTCATCCCTGTAATCACAGTAGCATGAGAAAGGCAATTTACTTGAAATGCACAAGGTAACAAGATACTAACTGAAAACAAAAGAAGGATAGGAGGAAATAGTAAACAGAAGCAAAAGTAATAAGTACGTACCTTGAAGCTTTTGCTAATTCTTTATTTCGACTTCCCCCAACAAATGTAGTATAAAGATACAAGTCATTGGTTGCACGATCTGGAAACATCATAGAAGAGAAAAGAGTACCTGCATGGCAGAAAATAGTGTCAATACTGGTCGTGTGATGTTACTTTTTTAAATCGATAGGCCATAGTCAAGCATTACCCAGTGTCTTTAAACCATTTTTCTGCTCTTTGGAAGGAATAAGAACTCCAAATCCCTCAAGGGGTCGCTTGACATTCTCCTTCTTGAATGTGGTGATCACAACTGATAGTGGCATATAACTCACCTACATTATTGACAGGGATAGCACTACTGACTGAGATGAAGGGAACCATAAAAGGTCTGTGAACTCCTCTATGAAAGAGGCTATGCATTGCTATATAATAGGCAACAGCCGAATTTATGCATAACCCTCTCCAGCTAACTAACTTTTTTGAAAAGCATAAGGTTTACTTTCTATAAGTAGAAAAGGTCGTTTGTTTGTAGATGGCTAAAGATTTTTGTTTCAGTTCATAACAAAAGTTCTTTGGCTGGGAGAAGGAAAAAATATCGACTTAATTCACCAATGGTAGATAGCAAGTACAGCAGAAAGCCTACATGGGCAGTTGAGGTGGCGCCTAATAAAATGCACAACATGTTTGCAGTCTTTTTTTTTTACTTAGCAATCAAAGAGCAAATATATAGTTGAGCAACATGAAAACAAACCTCAGGGATGAAATCTAGCATAAATGGATTTCCTCTCTTTGTAATCTTCATTTCTTTAACATCACAAAGCGGAGCCTGTTTCATACAAGTATTTGTCAGTGAACTATCATGTTCCTTTTTTAGCAGCAGAAAAATCTGAATTTTTGCAAGCATGCTATGCCTCTATGTTTTGCGTGTGTTCACAAAAAAGTTCAATATGCATTACTACAGTAGATTGAAATTCAGTTAACACAGAAATAAACAGTTAATTATTAAGATTAGGAAAACATATCACTGTCGATAAAAGTATTAACATATGACGTACTCACTGTCATGATTACAGCATCAAAAGGTTGCTCTTTTAAGTGCTTGTTGCAATTTGGAGCATATGAAATTGACCAATTATCCAATGGAGATTTCTCATTGCAGGTACAAGATAACTCCATCACCTTGGTTTGGAGGTTAAGTTTGTCTTCGCCCAGCTCCTCACAAAGTGCATCAGTTAGTGCCTACAAAAGGCATATAGATCACACAAAAAGAACCAGGCATGCCATAAAAAATAAAAAGAATGTGCGGACAAAACATATTAACAGGATTTAGGAATTTCATAGATTAACAAGCAATAATTACACACAAGTCATCTGGGAGTCGGACTTGGATGAAAATGGATCAAACATACTTTCTCTGTACTCTGTACCTTGAGGAACATTAGCTAAATTACATATCTCGGATTAATCATAAATAATTTGTTTATAGATCCATCTAGAAGTTGACATTTGACATTTTCATAAACAATATTGACATTTACATTAAGATCAAGTTGAAATACCTATAGAAGTTGTTTCTTTTCTTTTAGCTTTGTTTATTATTTGTTAAATAGATCACAAAGACAATGTAGTAGTTAATGAGGCAGAGTTGTACTTTTAAGGACTGACAAATAATTCAACTTCGTGTTGAAGTTTTTGAAAAATTACTCCCTCTATTCCACTTTAAGTGTCTATGTCAAAATGGCACATAGGAAAAGGTGTTCCCAAGCATAACACATATCACATGGTAGGGCCACATACTTTTTCTCTCACAAAATTGTTCCACGACTCATTTTGGAATTTCCCATAATGAAGGATGACAATGAAAGGGGAAAGGAGGGAGTAGGTTTTTCTTACAGGTTAAGACGACTGATAGTGACAGACATGACTTCAAATAAGAGTAAGATATGGTAGAAGAATAAAATTACTTTTCTTGTAGAGAAGTAATTAAAATCACTAAGTTCATGTTACCTGCATTCCACCCAAAAATGAAAATGAACCATGTTTATGTTTCTTAGCTGTTGAAGAAGCCTTCATTCCTCCGCCTTCTCCCTTTTTGGCAGAAAGTTTAGACCGAATTGCACCAACTATGATTGAACCAAACCTGATTGGATAGAAAACTGTGATTGTCAGCTAGCATAAAACATTCAACTAGCAGCAATTTATTTATTTATTATTTTTTTTGGGGGGGGGGGTTGTGCATTTTGATTGGGGAGGCATCAATTATTTCTATAAAACTACTGTTATATCAACTGGAAATCACATATCACCATCAAACTGGCATCAAGCTTGGGTTTTATCAAAAGCAAACCTAAAATTAAAGCGAACATGTACATTTGTAGTATAAGAAAGAAAGTATCTCAAAATAGAAACACTCAAGGTGCCTCGGTTCAAATACTATCATGCTTCGAGGTGGTAGAAAGGAGTATACAGCTTTGTTAACATCATACCTAGAGGTGCTGGGAAAGGTTATCTGCAAGATTATAATATGCTAAACAAAATACAAAATATTTGGAGATACCACAGATAGAGGAGCTGAATCATTTTAAATAACTGAAAAGATATTAGGAAAAAAATGGAAATGTAGCCAAAAAAGTAGCTGTCAATGTTAGAAGAAAGTAGTGGCTCTCTGAATAGGGGTACGTGGTACGCTACAGGTAGAGATACTCACACAGTTGAAGTGTGTTGAGTTGAGGTGTTTTATATGTAAGAATGATTTCTTTTTGAAAGTAAATGACAAAGAATTGAATGCACAAATTCTTTAGTTGCTTGGCTAAGCCTTTTATATTGGAAACTAGCATGTGATTTACATTGTGAAATTGAAGCATCCTGTATTAAGACAGAGATGAATACTTCTTGAAATTTTACTTGAAAGATTTTCCTTATTAGTTTAGTCATATGTTCATCCACCCAATAAGACTAGAAGTAAAAGGAACACGGTGTTTTTTAATAAGTGAAATGGAAAAAATTCTACGGTTCTACCATGTCAGCATTTTCAGGAACTTTAATAATTGCAAACAAATACACACTTTGAGTGAAGCATACCTTTTCTCTAGATTCCACAACTCTGGAAATGCATGGCGCATCTGTTTGAAAAATGAAAGGAAATGAAAATATCACTTAATAAGTTAAGTAGCAGGTCCCAAAAAGAAATGCCATGGCTCAATAAAGCAACTCAGTAACACAACAGGCACATCATAGAAATTTTACCAGAGGTTTATAATCTATCCTTGTGTGATCCCTGTTGAAGCATATACTCGGGGGTTGGGTTGGGTGCATGGCGGACCATTTTAAAGTAGACTTCCCATTCAATAGATAGAGAAGATCACCAAAATTTAGGATTCGATTGTTATATAACTCTGGTCTTAAACTGGCGAATACAAGCCAGATGCCTTGTAAGAGTCCAGATCTCTAGTTGAGAATCTACCTTCCCCTTCTTGATAGTATCTTCTTTTTAGTATATGTTTGTGGGGTGGGGGTTGAATATGATACTAACGTTCTGAATACATCATATTTTCATGTGAGGTAGCATGAAATACTTGAAAGAGATACTCACAGAAAGGGATTCAGGATCTCCAGCACTCACTCCAGCAACAAAAGGATCGATGAGATAGTCAACAACCTTGCAAAGAATGAAATATTCACAAGTAAAAGCTCATATGAAATTATCATGACTAATTCATTCCCAAATCATCAAAACAGAAAATCACTCCAAGTTGTGTATCATGAGAGATCAGAAAAATGAGATAAATGGGCACAAATACCTCCTTCCCAAAATGACGCTGAAAGAAACCACCAACGCTGCAGGTAGAAAATTAAAAATTATCATGTCAAGGACAACTTTAAGTGACAAGATTGCTCAGACAAAAAGAAAAAGGAGTAAAGGGGCTATGATAAGTCACAGATAGAAGCAGTAATAGGTCATGATGGTATGGAAGAATAAGAAGAAAGTAGATGCTAAAGAACCATAAAAGAGACCGGACATAATAAGTTCTCACTCGAACTTAGAAAACAAGATTTCACACATAGTGTAATCTAATAAAATCAAGACTAAAAGATAAAATACAGAAAAGAGTGAAAACATTCAATAGTTGATCATCCTATCTCTGACAATAAATAATTATACAAATTTGGCAACAAAATGGTAACCGCATTCAGAATTCATACAGACAGTATCTTGTAAGTTGAATGCTCATGTTAAGTTTTTATTGTAAGCAATATTAAACACAATAAAGAAGAGTAACTCACTCCGCAGGAGTTACTTTGGATGAATGTTGTTCTTCATAGCCACATATTGTGAATAATCTGAAATATAGAAAATGATTGGCGTAGACAAGTCCAAACTGCAATCTATTTTTGTTTTTCTTTAAACTCATTTCTAATGCCTGTGTTGCCCTTTAAGCAAATATTTCAACTGACCAACTAAGCTCACCATTTTTATGCCTAAAAATGTATCAATTGTTCTTGAACACAAATCACATAGACAGGCAACTGCCAAAGATATACACGTGAACATTTGCTGTTTCAGAAGCAATTGCATCATTAACTAAGATCTTAATTGAGTCTTGATAGGTGTTAAGCAAAGCTGGAAAAATGGAGATAAACAAAAGCAACATAGATATTTCATAGAAAACTTGGATCTATCACCTTTCTTGTGTGTCAGACACCTTTGATAAATTATTTTTCCTCCACAAAAACGGCTCCAAAAGTATCTGAATCTGCAAACAGGTAAATAGACTCTATATGGGTATAGTCCCTGAAATAGAAAGCTCCTTTTGCAGCTCTAAATTGTAACAACAAAAGCAGTGTTGAAGCTAGTATCTTATGTGGGAGAAGCCAACCTTAGAACCATCAGACTAATTTCAATCCATCATTTCAATTATTGATGTGTTTCTAAAATGTGAACCATCATAATTTGCCAAGAATCTATTATATAAAGATTACAAATATTAATTATACATGCACAACATATATATTACAGCACACTGAAGACCATTTGGAAGACAGGAGATGGCCATCTCAAGGCGTAACTATAGTTTGACTTTTTCTAAGGCACCCAATTAACATGAAAGCTTATAGTTTCATTCCATGTGGCCTCATAAAACAAATATTACTCTATTTTTAACCTTTGGGGCACCTCTTAGAGTAGTTAACTTCGGTATACTATTTTATTACAATCTATCAGCAAAGGTTAGTATTCATCCTCTATTATTTATTTATTTAGTATTTTTTTTATGCAAGTTATCACCATCACACTAGCAACCAGTGTTCTAAAAACCCCCACTGAGGTCTACCTAGGCCCCGCCTAGGTGCTAGGCCCCCTCTTGGAGCCTCGCCTAGGCGCTAGGCCCCTCTAGCACCTCAAAAAAATCCCTCCAAGAAATTAGGCGGGGTCTAGACGGAGAGATTTTTTATTTATTTTAATAACTATCCAAACCAGATTTTGATATATTTATTTTTCTAATGATTTACCATACTCATAATACAAGTTGTAGCATATCAAATCACAACAAGTAGTGAACAATATCAAGTCAAAATGAATAATTTTATTATAGTTGTAATTTTTTGAACTTGTATCAACTTTAAATTATATAAATGATGATATATGTGTAATATTTAGTTTAATTTAATATAATTCTTAAATTTATGTTTAGTTTCTTAAGTTTTAATATTGAATTAAAATATTGAAATTTTAAATTTTATTATTAAATAACAATCTTGTTTATGAATAAAACTAATACGTTAAAAATATGTTTGAACTTTCAACAATTGCATGTTTGTGTTTGAACTTTGACATTAGCAATATGGATATGTGTTTGAACTTTAAGCAAAGGCCTTTATTATCTTTATTATAGATTGTTTTGCTTTATATTATTGTTTTGTTTGGATAAATGTAAGATAAAATATTAAAATTGGCTTAAAATAAAAAATCTTGCACAGGCCCCTAGGCACTAGGCCGCCGCCCGCCCGCCTAGCACCTTTTAGAATATTGCTAGCAACCAATTCCCATTAAACAAGAGAGAAAAACCACCTTACTTTGTTCTCTTATCCAATCCCTTGGAACAATGCTTATATAGGTTGCATATTTTCATTTACTAATTTCAAAGTAACATTTGCAACATAATAACAAGAGTTAGAATTACTGGAAGTAACTGGAGCGTGTATTTGGACATGTATGATGTACCTTTGATTGAGTAGAGAGAAAATTGCTTTTGATCACTGCAATTGGATCTGAAGGTAGCTGAAATGAAAGTTTTTTGCACACCAATTGTCAAAGGTACAGATCTTAAGAAGTATAGACTCAAAAGAATGAATATACTTCACAAACGCTCAATCAGCAGCAAAGAAAAACAAGATTACCAGTATAGGTGATCCATCTCTTGCAATATAGCGTTTGTTCTGTGAAATTGGCTGCAACATGAATAATATGAAAAGCTTTAAAAATTCAAATTTGTGTAGCATATTTGGTTCTTGTAGGATATTCTGCTTTGTGTATCAATTTTTTTTTAGAATTCTTCTCATGTTATTGAATACATATAATCACGCATAACTGTACTTCTTCTAAGGATCAATCTAAAAGAATATACGGTCAATGATCAATCAAACAATTAGTAAATCAATAAGGCAAAATCCCTTACAAATTGTTGTTTCTCACGAAGCCGAAGATTATCAAGCAAATAGCTAACCTCCCCCTCACTCTCAGTCTGCACAAGGTAAGCAAGTTAAATTTTTTTTTGAAGTACGATTAAGTATTATTAAACTTGTAGAGATACAAGTCAAAAACCATAAAAATTTACATCACATGTTGAGAAAGAGGAAATGAATGACAATATTAATGAACATACCATTGTATTTGCACCCTCATCCCATATTAGACCATCTTGGGAAACGCTTCTCAACTTCCCACCGGCTCTTCCTTCAGCTTCAAATATTGTGACAATCAAACCATGTTGAGACAATTTGTATGCTGCAGCAAGTCCACTAAAACCATATAATAATGTCAACTTGAGTTTTGCAAATGCCACCCACATTTTAAA